>BMAV01023673.1:0-14985 GCA_019973955.1 Trichonephila inaurata madagascariensis
GCTGTAGTGGTTAGAGTTTGGAGAGTCGGGTGTCGGCTCAGGAATAGTCCTTATCACTTGACTTCGATTCAAAATAAGGAAGCTCGTCGCCAGTTGCCCTAAGTCAGCGTTTTTCAAACTGTGGGGTGCGCTTTCCTAAGGGGGTGTGATAACTCTACGAGGGAGACGGGAGCATATTGAAAGGTCGAAAACAAAACATTATCTTAAAAAATTGTTAGTTTACTAAAAATAGACAAACTAAATACATTCTGACATAATAAAAAATAAAATACGCATTTACACTGATATAATACACTTATAAATATATTTTATAATTAATTTAACGATACTTAGTTAAGAACAAGTTTAATAATTACCATCGACCCTATGGACTTGTCATATTCACACGAAAATTAACACTTACCTTGATAGTTTTTACCATTTATGATTAATCCTTTCACTGCCGATTAAAAGTTACGTGATTTGCTCCCCAATGCCACCGTTATCCACGTAGGCGTGTTTATGTGATGTATCGAAGGGGGAGTAAATAAAGCAAATTCTCTGAAATAAATAAATACTTCTCTGTAACATTGTCAAAGTCCTTTTATTGCATCTCAAAGCCTTTGGAATAATTTTATTTACAGCAGTGCACAGAAACGATCGCACTTCAGAAAGACGTATATATATGTCCGTGGAAATTAACGCTTTAGCCGAACGAAATTTTTATATATGCGGTGGCACATAAGAGGTTAAAGTCGTATAGTAGTTTTAGCTTCAAAGTATAGTATTATTAAACTCAATACATTGTTATTGTATGAAGGGAGAATTATGAAAATTATGATTGAATATTGGTTCGTAAATATTGAAAGTTTGCGAAGCACTGCCCTATGTCTAACAGACTCTATTCAAAGGTTATAGAATTTCATCTATATGCACTTTACAAATGATGCCTGGCACTCTCCCAGTTCATTTTTATCTATTACTAAAACTTTCCTTAAATATCAATTCAGAAAACTACGAAACACTGAATTTTATAATATTGTTAATTAGATCCGGGCTTCGAGGATTTTGTGCAAATCAGTCGCAAAGAGCAAAACAAGTCTTTAAGAGCGAAGAGAATTTCTTGTCGAAAATTCAAATCTTGAAATACAGGATTCGGCAGCAATATTCGTAGAATAAATCTCAAAAGGTCTTCAGACCTTCAACATCACTCAGACATAATTATTGGTGTCTAAAATACACGTATGTAAAATATTATTCACAAGTAATCGCTTGTTAAACAGCCGAATTAATCACTGATCGGTTCAGCATTCAAAGCAATACTAACTGATTGCTACTCAAAACCAGACTGATTGACTTTCGGCGAGTATCTACTGTATTTATATCCCTCGAGGATAATTCGAGAAAGACTCACTTGCGTCATAGATCTTGAAATTAATGGACCTCTACTAATTTCTAGAAGAATCCAGAGGGTCCCGAACTCACCAAAAATGGTCACCTACATGATCGCTAAGTCTCCGAAATGGTCGCAAAGATGGCGCCAACTTGGCTCCATCACCAAGATTTCGCCAAGTTCCCATTGAATCACCATTATAACGTAAGGGACGGCGTTGCTTGTGAATATTACAATTTTAATGTAAATTAAATCTAATTTAGAGTAAGATATAAAGGCATTACACATCCAAATACAAATCATTCACACCATTTTACGCAAAATTCGTAACAATATTATTCATTGTCTTTCGTTTGAAAATTTTACTTCCCTCCATTCTCTGTGAAAGATTTGAATAGAATTATTTATTGTTATCTATTTTAAGGCTGTAATGAGTGGGAACTGTACGTGGTTGAATGGTTTGAAAGGGATCTCGTTCTCGATTAGGACTCAATAAGATAATGATCCGAATAATCTTAATCGTCAAATCTTATTCCAGGACATATTCTCCGAAAAACTGAGTTTTGAACTGTGTGGAAACACAGAAAGAATGCATTATTATATATATATGTTATGTCCATCCTCTGTGTTTCGGCTTAGGCCTACCATCATACGCCTTCATTACTCATTTAGTTGATGGTTGGCAGGTGCTCGAGTTTGATTGTGCTTGAGATTGTGAGTCACGCACGTTTATTTGTTGCGGGTTAACGTTACTACGAGCTTTTAGGAACGTATGCTACACAGATATATTTTCTATTAAAAAGGTCATAAGTAATGTCTTCTGTGATTTAAAAGCGGCAATTTTTGCTGTGAATTCGAATTCTCCTACTGCCTCCTCTAACATTCTTGATTGTAAAAAACTGCTGCAGTCTTTCTGAGTACTCTAAGAAAATCGTCTTGCAGTGGATCCCTGGACACTACGGTGTAACTAGTAATGAGTTTGTAGACCACCGAGCAAAGAAGGGAGCTTCCATTCAACAGATCACAAATAAAGCTGTCCGTTTTACCAGAGCCAAGCATATCATTAAGAAAAAGTTAAATGATCTCTCTTCAAGACAATACGCTGAGAGAAATTCCAGTAAGATCTGGTGAATTAATCTTACAGATCTTCCCATGTGGCCAAGACGTAAAGCAGTTGCCGAGTTTCGTCTAACCACTGGACACGACTGTCTCCTGAAACATCTACATAGAATTCATGTTGCACAGGCCCTTTTCTGCACGCTCTGCGGTTTTCGGGAGGACATGGATGCTGACCAGATTCGCCGCTGCCCAGCCCTAAAAGGCTCCTCTTTGTGCGACCTTTATTGGTAAGCTAGGGACTCTTACTGGGTTCATAGACTTTTTTTGCCATTTTTTATTTTATGGCCGCGGTAGCCGAGTGGTATAGGTATTGGATCATGACTTGCCTTGTCACGAGTTCGAGCCCAGTACCACTAAAAACCCACCGTGTAGGGCAGAGATGCACGTTAAATCTGTCGAGAGCTGAAACGTCCTCCCGTTGGTGTGGTGTGGAAGTTAGGAGAGGGGGTCTCAGCTCAGGTGTCGTCCACGTCACTTGACCATGGTTCAAAATTACGTGGTCCGTCGCTAAAAGCCCTCGTGTGGCTGAACAGTGGGACGTTAATATTCAATCAATCAAGCCTTTTTAATTTCATTTTTATCTTTGTTTATTTTGTCTGTTTTTGTTCCTACCCCTTTGTACTATAGTGGTCTTCTATAACCCTGGCCATTGGAAATAAAAAAGGGTCAAAAGGGAGGCCTACATTTGTAAAAGAGCCCAGGGTCTCAAGAAA
Organism: Trichonephila inaurata madagascariensis; assembly: GCA_019973955.1. Taxonomy (NCBI): domain Eukaryota; kingdom Metazoa; phylum Arthropoda; class Arachnida; order Araneae; family Nephilidae; genus Trichonephila; species Trichonephila inaurata. The sequence continues at coordinate 3,205 of BMAV01023673.1, forward strand.
AATTCATAAATCGCTACATAAATGTATCAAAAGGGCTTTATTTGAAAAATCCCTAGATTATAATTGAGAAAAGAAATGCAATTTTAGGTTTGCAACCAAATCTTTTGACGTTTTTTATTTTTGCATAATTTTGTAATTATAATTTTATTAATATTTTCAATACCTAACACTCTCCAATCTAAAAGGCCTAGCCTAGTGGTCAAGATCACGGACTCGTGGTTGGCGTGTCATGAGTTCGAGTCAAATGGGCTGAAGACCCACCGTGTAGAGGAGCTGATACACTTGAAATCTCTCAAGGCTCAAAGTCCTCCTGCTGGTGTAGTGTGGAAATTCGGAGGGAGCATGAATCTCAGGTGTCCTCCTCATCATTTGATCATGATTCGAAGTTAAGAGGTACGTTGCCAATAGTACTCGTGCAGCTTTATATTGCGACGTTAATATAACACTCTCACTCACTCCAATCTAAAAAAAAGAAAAATTTTAGCAATAAGAATATCACTATGGGGTACAAACAGTAAAACATGCCGTTTTTAAATTGAAAAGTTTCAACAATTTAAATATTTTAAAATAGCATTTACAGCTCCACCAAGTTTGCCCGCCTTGTAGGCATGCGCAGTGGTCCAACCATTACTCCTCAGGTACCTCATCTGGTTGATGGCGGTCGATCATACCGTAAAAAATTTTTTTAAAAAAATTTTGTAGCGGGGTATTGTGGAAATCATCCCCAAAGTTGGGAAATTTTAACGCTGCCAAATTATTCTTCGCCCAGATTATAAAAAAGGTTCTGGAGAAATCATTTCCCCCAAGAGTTTTTAACCAGGAACCCATTTGGGTATAGATGGAATAAGAATGTGTGGGGAAATCTAATTTTGTATACGGGTTCGTAATGGATTGAATTAACTTGCGGATCACGTTGAGTTTTTGTTCATTAACATAATCTAATAAATTAAACTAGGAAGGAATAAATAATTTATAGTGTAATATAATTATTCTTTAAGTGATTTTTTTATGGTATAATTTTAAAAAGAACGGATTTTAAAGATTTTGATTCATGTTTATGAGTAAAAAAAATTATTTTTTAGAGGGAAGAATAATTATAGTGGTGGTGTAAAATACAATAGTTTAATAACCTTAATTACATCATGTTATTCAATAGTAGTATGCAATTGAAATTATCCAATGCTAGCCGTTACCGTCACACCTCACTGAGTGTCATGAGTTCGAGCCCAGTACCACAAAAGACCCGGTAGTTCAGTGATGCACGCCAAAATCTGTCGGGGCGAAACGTCCCCCCTGTTGGTGTGGTGTAGTATTTAAAGAGGGGGGGTGTGCCACCCTAAAGGTGCCCGTCCACGTCATTGACCACGGTTCAAAATGACGTGGTCCGTCGCCAAAAGCCCCGTGGCTAAAACAGTGCGACGTTAATATTCACTCACACCTTGTTGAGTATTTAAATAATAATGTCTAACTATATAACTGACAGGAAAAATCCCAACCCCAAAGAAATACTTGTATTAGATAAACGAAAATTTGGGAGGCGTATTTCAATCTGAAATATTTTTAAAATTTTGAGCTTAAGTGGGTGCAAAGAAGCGCCACTCAGAAATAAAAATTTGGGGTTGCTTTAAAGGGAAAAACAACCCCCCGCCTCCCGAACGTTCTGGTATCGACAAAAAAGTGCAGCAAGCATGGAACTCCATACCACAAGGTGACATTCTGCACCTGTATGATACAATACAGCGGTTTGCAGGTTTTGCGTTCAAAATTTGGAGGTAACCCCGGGTTTTTAAAATGTAACAGCTTTTTGAATGTGTTTTTTTTTGAGCTTTTTTTAAACCCTTTTGATCTTAAAAAAATTTGAATCAATTAAACAGGGTTCACTAGAAAAATCATTCCCCAAAAATTTGATTACTCTACAATAATTTGTTCTTGGTTTTGGGGATTTTTTCCCTGCCCGTGAGATTTTATTTGTATTTATGTACATCGATTGCTTTAAAAAAACTTTTTTTATAGCCTTCCATTTTTAAAATTTAAAAAAGAAGAGGACTTAAACATATATATTCCATTTTAAAAAATTTTATTTTTTATTTCACTCATAACCCAAACCCCCTTTTGTAGTTGTTTTCCCCAACTAGACCCGTTCTAAGAAAATTTTCCCCTATTTCTAAAAAAAGCAAATTAAAATGACTTGTAAGTTTATAATTCAAATTGTATTTTTTTATCTGCGATGACCCCCAAAACCCTTTTTTAGTATTTGGGATTTTCTAAAACCACTTCAAAGAAAAATTTCTACCAAAAAAAAAGAAACATGCTTATCACTTTTTTAAGTCTGTAGGGGAAGGGGGGGTTTTATAAAACTCAAAAAATTTAAAATTTTTTCTACCCCCCCTTTTAAATTTGAAATATAAAAAAATATTCAATTTTTACATTCAGGCTTTTTTAAAGTTTTTTTAAATTAATTCTACTTTTTAATGTTAAAATAAATGTTTTGAATTTTTTTAAAAGTAAAATAACATAGAATGTAATTTATCGTTCATACGCCAAACACTCCCAGATAATTTAATCCCAAATTACCGATGTTACCGATTGTAGTTCTTGAAAAAAAAAAAAAGAATTTTAAATTATCGGTTTTATATAAAGAATAGTTTTAAAAATTTTTCTTTTTTTATGCGAAAATTTATTTTAAGAATCCTTTTTTTTTCTTGTCTTGTTAAAGGTTTTTTTGTAATTTTAAGTATATGCATGATTCCTTTTATATTGTGCTAACTAAATTCAGAAACTTAAGCAAAAGATTTCAAGGAATCGTGTCTATCATCAATTACTTCATGAATAACACGAATGAATGACACGACATATCTTTTTTTAAAATGTGGTTTTCCCCTTTTTAATAAAATGAATTCACCCGTAAATTTAGCGTTATAATTTTTTTTATAAAAAAGAGCACGAGAAAATGGCATTTCGTCTTTTTATATAAATTTTAGGCATTAGAACATCGCTTTTTATTTTATTGAAGGAAGAAAAAATACTTGAAACCCCCTTTTTTTTAAAAAATTTTGCTTCAAACAATTTTCAACACTTCATCAAAAGTTTGAGTTGGGAAACAGATTTTTTTTTTTAAATTTGGGGGAATTAGTTTTTTTTTGGGAAACAAGTCCCCATAAGAAAAATGGGGGAAATTACCCCCAGAGAATGGAAAAAAAAAAGGGGTTTTTGATTTTTACCCTTTTTCTTATGGAAAAACTTTGTTTAAAAACGTGATTTGTTTAAAATTTTTAAAGAATATCTACGTTGATGGGAAAAAAGCACCTTTTACATTTGTGGAAACCAAAACCTGTTTATGAAGGAAAGGGAAAAAATATATCCCAAAGGGTTTGGGGAAAATAAATTTTAGGGGAGGAACAACAGCTTCTAAATTTTTTTGTTTCAAATTCATCCCAAATTGCGGGGTTTCGCACAAAAACTAAAAAAAGTTTTAATGCCATTCAGAACATTTGTTTTTTAAGTGAAATATATTTTTTTAACGTAAGTGGCAACAAAAATAAAGCATAAAAAAAAATTAAACTCAGAATATGGCCGATCGATTTTTGGGGAACCGACTACGTTCGGAACCATGATTTTTTAAAACACATAAATGGATAAAAATTTCCCTGATATTTGGGGTCAAATTAGAATTTAATTTTAAAATTTTTTAAGAACATTTTAAAAAAAATTGATTTAAGTACAATATTTCGGCTAAAAATTAACTTGTAATACCTTTTGGGTTAAAAAGTTCCCCCCTTTTTTGAAAATAAAATTCTATTTTAATAATATTTTTCCTGTATATAACTCAGACCCTGACAAAAGGGGTCAGCCATGAGTTTTGGAAAAAACATTATTTTTTAGGTTTAAAACCCCTTGGGAAAAAATTACGGCGTTTTTCTTTTTAAAATTTCTCCCTCTGTTTTTCCCTAAAAACATGGGGAAACCCACTTTTTTAAAATTATATATTTCAAAAAATTTAGTTGAGCCCTCTGACAAAAGGTCTGAGCTTTTTAGACGGGAAAATATTATTATAATAAAAGCATTTTCCCAAAAAAAGGGATTTATTTTAAAAAAGAGTCATTTATGTTTATTTTTTCAAAAAAATTATACTTAAATTATTCTTTTTTGTAATACTATTCTTTAAAAAAATTTTTTAAACATTTTTTTAATCTAATGACACCCAAATATCATAAATATTTCCCTTTATTCTCTTTTCAAAAAACACGGCTGAACGAGTCGGAACCCCTTTTAAACTTAATAGACCCCGACAGTTAATTTAAAAAAAACTAGCATATATCGCGGTTTTTAAAATATTAAGTATGGATAGGGATACTTGGGTACAAATTAATATTATTAATGAGTAAAATTTTATTAAAAAATTTGATTAAATTTTTTTAATGCATATAATACTTTTTAATTTCCTTTACATTAAGTACCTATAACATGTAAATCTACTATAAATATTATTTTGAGATATATTCTTCGAAGTATGTGTATGGAATGGGGTTCCACAAAAATATTTTAGTTCTAGGGGTTCCACAAAGCAACCTTCCAGTTCTAGAGGTTCCATGAGTTGAAAAAGTTTGAAGACCAGTGCTTTAAAAGAAAGCTTCAAATTTCTTGTATAAATTTTTTTAATACAATATTTGTATAATTACCTTGTTTGGGTCATTTACTTGGAGAATAACAACTATGTAATATATTTTCTGCCAAAAGCAAATGAACGTAAAAAAGCAATACTTGTGTTGTCATTGGTAGAATTTTAAGTATTTCCTCATTTATAGCCCCTTAATTTATTGTATACCTAAAAAAGTTAAGTTTTAAAGAGAAATACACGATAACGTTAACAACTTTATCCATTATAACTTGAATATCCTTACTTTGGTAAAAATAATCACAACATTATATTTAATAAAAAAAGTGAATATAAAGAGAAACCTTTCAATACTTTGAAAAAATAAAACTTTTCTACATGATCCTATTTTATCGAAAGCTCTATTATAACTATTTTTTTTTTTGAAGCATAAACCTCTTTAACTTCCAAAAAACTCATCTGTGAACTTTTCTAATACACCCCCACACACATATATACAACTCGCAAAACATAATCAATGTATGAAAAACCGTCACCTCCTTTGATCACTCAAAAACATACCTTGAAACAGGAAAAAAAACCTTTGAAAATACTTGTTACCTATATAAAAAAAATAATTTCAAATAATTCTAAGGAAAGCCCGAGGAAAAAAATGTACACAAATACGGAAAATTATTATCAAAAAAAGTGTTATCTACCATAGTTGAGACTTAAAATAAGTACTATACGCACATATAATAATAATAATAAAAACTTTTCTTATCAATTCGACCACCAGGGGGCGATTACATTTCTTTAGGGTCTCAAACTTACTTCTTTATCCGCCTTATCAAGTATCCATTTCATCCGGGGATTATGTTACTTTTATTGACGTTCTGGATGGCAACAGTGGGGAAGGGAAAAAAATCTTGTAGAATTTGGCGGCTATCTTTGTGGAACCGTTGATAGGGAAAAAAAAAGAATCCATGGAAAAGCCATTGTGGGAAGGGTCCATTGTATTTCGACTTGACAAAGGCGACGCCCAGAGGCTAATAGAAAATGTGAGACTATCATGTGGTGCTCTGGAAGAAGAAAGCAGCAAAAAAATCACCACTTCTGTACTCCAAGCAGACCCTTATAACTGGACTCGTACATCATGGAGCGAGTGAGAGGGCGAGAGTGAAGTTGGAAAAGAAATCTTTTTGGCCGGTGATTGTTCTGATAGTTTCACGGCTTACTTTTTTGTTTCCTTGCTTCTGTAGATGGGAAAAACTTGTTCCGTCTCTGCTGGGTTATCTAGGGTTGAAAAGGTGGTGTATATTGTTTGGTGGGATAAAAAAAAGTGTTCTGATAACTATTAGATTTTAAAAATAAAAATAAAAAAGAGTTTTGACTAAAAATCTATAATTCAATTATGGTAGTGGAAAATGAGTTAAGGTATCCGACTACTTGCGACTACTACTTTTTTTTTCTTTAAAAAAAAGGGAGATATGAGGATATTTTTGTGGTTTTTAGATTTGTTTAGAACATGTTAAGAAAAATATGATAAAATTGAGAAAAAGAAACTAAAATCGTAAAAAATTGGTAAAAATTAACAAAAATAACATAAATATGCCCATTCTGTACCAAAAGTTTAAGAACAAATTTTCAATTCTAATGTGTTATGTTATTTATTTTTGAAATGACCTTCAGAATAAGAGATATTAAAATTGTTTTACAAAAATTAGAGCACTATCTTAATTGTGATATGAAATTTCTTAAAAAAATGATTATATTCCCATAAAGGACTAAATTTTGTATTAAAACAGTGATTGATAAATCTGAAGGTTAAAACGCTTCTACTATTATACAGAACGAACACAAAAAATTTCAATTAATTATTTTCAAAAATTTTGGAGCTATCGCTGTTTCCTCTTGAGCAATTTAAAAAAAAAAACACATTTCGAGTAAAACGCATTCTAAAGTATGACATCTTGCTTAAAGTAATAGCCTCTTCTTTTCCTAAAACATTTGTTGTTTTTGTTCTAGTGAATGGACAATAATAAACTTGGTATTTTTATAAAACTAATAAGATGACTTTTAAAATAAAGTCATAAAAAATTTGTCAATTTTTGGCAAAATTCACAATTTTAAGGTAGTTGGATAACTTAAGAAGAGGGAAAAAATATATCGATGTTGAAGTAGAAAAAAATATATAAACCTGAGTCCGGATATATTTTTTGGAAAAATTTGTGATACCCCCCTGCCTAGGGGCACCATCTCTTCATCTATGCGACCTAGATTCGTAGGAGGAAATGATTGATCACTCAAGTTAGCCATAATAAATCCAATTTATTATTGTCTAAATATATTGAACAACACAAGTCTTACTATAGGAAGGCAATCAGGAGTGATATAATGTATTCCTAAATTCGAAATAGGCGTCTGGAATCCTAGTCACTTATCTTTAAGCAAAGTTATCCTATGAATATTTATCTTCCTTATTTTCTTTAACACGCTGAAGCCCGTTCTATAATTACACTTCTAAGTTTAATGTCTTACCATCAGCTCGCGGCGTTCAGCATCTCAGCTTCTTTTTTCCTTCTGCCTTCTTCCTCGCGATTACAAAACCTTCACTATATATCTACTTACTAATCTGAAAATCACGGTTTCTTCTTGAGAGGATTGGCTATGAATTAACTCAATGCTGGCCCCAAAGATTCCCCAAGCGGATTAATAGGAAAAACGCGGCAAAGCCCCGTCACAAACTGAGAATGGGTAGTTTTGGAAATTATTTTGATAAGGTACATATGTTACAGTTAAAGTTTTCTTGAAAGCTGTTAAAGATCAGGTTACTTAGCTGTTCTGCTGATTATCTGATTTGCTCCGTTAAAGTGAGGAATCAAGAGTTTCCTGCATTTTAACTAGGTAATCTTCCCATTAGCGGTTTCAGTATCGTTGAAGTTCAAAGGTTTGCTTCTCTTATTTACTTTCTGTTAGGAATTTTGATTGAATGTTGACTCACCCCAGAATATATTCTAAGCGTTTAGAAACAGATTGGTAGAGACAGTAAATGTATTCGATAAAAGACCCCTTGAATTACTTTATAATAAATTCAATTATATACGACACTACCAGTATCTTCCGGAAACAAATTAAATGCTAAGAGTTCAATACTACAAAGTATATCAAATAGGTGTGCTTGTCACAAAAACCAGTTTCTATACAATTAAAAATATCATCATTCTTTAGATTGCTTCAAGTAAGCATAATTTTGTCATATGTTTCACAAACTTATTTTCGTAATTGTTGTAATATGCTAACACCTGATTCTTTGTATTGTAGTTTTTCAATTGATTGATGATTGATTCTATCAACTAATGTGTTGATTGTTGTGTTGTATTAACCTGATTCTTTAGGGATAAAAAATAAACAACATTTAATTTAAGCATACAGAAAAGTTGCTGTTGTTCCACTAAAAAAGCTTATTTTCACTTTTAGGAGTGCTTAGCAGGTAATGTGCAGATTATCTAGGCAATTCACAAATTACCTAGTAATATGAGAAATATATGAAGCAATATTCCGCACTTAAATGGATCATCCTAGTTTACAGATTAACTGATTTCGGTACTTTAGCGGTAACCTATACATATAAAAATGTTTAATAACTTAATATTTACTTAAATTCTAAACTTATATATTTTTCTCTAAATCCAAATTACGAATATCCTATTTCGAAACACAAGACTTTAATATCGCATTAAAGGATTACAACCTATATTTTAGCAGACTTATTTGGGATTCTTCGTTAAAAGGATTAGGCTGTTAATTTTTGATTCATTTATTAATTATCCCTAGTAAAAGAATCAATTGACTGAGCAGTGTAAAACTTTTCATAAGACTTACTTACGTAATTTCTAGAAATAACTTGTATTTTTCCTTCTTTTGAACATGTATTTATTTTTTTCATTATATTTCTTTCGATTTAAATATAGAATAGGGATAAATCTTTCTTTTGTTTAGCACATGAATTGAAAGGATGCTAAATTTTCTGTTCTGATCTTAAAACTACCTTAGTAAACGTTTTTTGATTAAATATGTCCTGGTTAAGGTCCTCACGTAGACATAGTGTCGAAGTTTGGAGAGGAATGCGAGATCAGACGTCACCTTCCTTCGACCGCGAATCATGATTTTGAGATCCGTCACTAGTAGCCATCATAAGGCTTCTAAGTGCTAATCTAATAATCAATCTAATTATGTTAAACTTTTGTGCCAAGTTTCAGCTTCCCCATTGTTTTTATTATATAATACAGAGAGCTGATAAAATGCTTTTATCATCAATGGCTCTAAAATTTTTTTAATGTATTAATATTTTCTAATATTTAGTTATTTACAGTCATTTTTATCGTATGGTTAAAAAGTACTTTAGCTTAGAATCGTATAATGCACACCTATACTTTCAAGCAGCAATTTTTAATTTTTACGCATACTCACAGTATGATACTCTCCCCCATTTTACGAAGAAGAGAGCACTAGTACAAACCAAGCTTTAAAAAAGTAGTACTTTTTTCTGAAATCAACCCTTCGAGTTCATAAGGAATATCTCATTTCTTTTTAAATAAACAGTATTTCAATATACGTAAAAGTCTATTTTTTCCTATGCTCATCTCTTTATTTTTGAAGTTATCATTTTATACTGGCGTATATAGTGCACACCCGTAGTTTCGATAATATTTTTGTGGGTAAAGCGCGCGTAATACGCCGGATTTTACAGATGCCAGCATATGTTGTTAAATAATCATTACAGTACGACGACCCGTAATAATAAATAAATTTGAGCGATTCACAATGCCACTAACCTAGTCTCAAACCGACTTGATCGACTGCTGTCTTTCGAACAGATGAGGAATGATGGTGTATGGTGGTAGGCCTAGACCTAGGTACGGACGACCGACAGGACAAAACAATGTAGTGTTGTCAGTTGATATATAGTTAAATTTTTTGTTTTGGGGGAAATATGAACAAACCTTTTGATGTTTCAAATTATATGTATCGGGATCTTTTGAGGTAGAGTTGAGAACAAGAAGCCCTCAAGTAAAAAACCCCGGCCCGTTTTAGCCGATGGCCTCGGGGTAGGCAGCTTTTCAGGGTGGGCATTCTTTTTTCAAGCTGTTGCGATCCACCCAATGTCATGCGAACTAAAGGACGGGGGCCCCCAACAATCTCAAAAAAAAAAATATGTGCGCGACTACGGTCCCGTGGAACTGGGTTAAACCCGGGGGAAGGCATGGTTTTGAAAATGTATAGTGCCTTTGCGGCGGGGTTTTTAAATACCGTCGAGCCAAATCCTCTCTGAAGTTGGGGGAAAGGGGGAAGGGGAGGTCCCCTCATCCCCCGGGGGTTTTCCTCAAAAGGGGTGAAACCAGCTAAATCGTTCTGTTACCGATGGTGCAAAAAGCTCGGCTAACGACAGGCGTCCCCCCTTTTCCATGATGAATTTCGTGGCCCCTTGATCGGCCTTTTCCCGATCAGGTGGCATTGGCAACAAAAAAAATTTTTTAACCCGTAATAGTAGAATTTTGACCCTCCCCTTCCCCCCCCGAAAAATTTTTGGTGCCCCGATCCCCGGAATCGGGCGTGGTGAGGTTGGAAAAAAGGGCTACAATAATAAAAAATTAATAAACACAAAAATATATCTACTTACAGAACAAAAAAAAAAAAAAGAAACTCTAACACTTTTAAAACCACATTTGAATAAAACCCCTGATACAAACATTATAATGACAGCCACACATATGATATCAAATGATGCATTTACTATCAAACAATTCAAAATACATAAAAAAAACTCATTCTTATCTATAGTTAGTTTTTGTTGTATGTTATAGTCAGTAGAAGACATAATAACCCTTTAACTTTTAAAAGACTTGGAGGTCCCCCCAAAAATGTTTGGTAATCCACCGGTCGATCGGTGAGTGCCCCCGGGCTTAAAGTTCCCCTTTTAAATGGTTTAAAAATTTAAAAAAATGTTCAAAATCTCTTCCCAGTAACAAATCAATAAATTTGGTTCTTTCATATAACACCGTAAAACAATTTTCACCCAATCAAAAATGTCCCCAATGAAAAATGAATTACCAATTTTGCGATCATTACAAATTTTTTTGTTTTGAACATATACGAACGATTCTTTCTCGCTCATCGGGCACTCGGGTTTTGTCTCCTTGTTTCAAATGCGTGCCGATTTTGCGATTTTTTTTAATTCGTTCGTATTATATCTAAATTTCCCCCAATAAAATATGTCCCAATGCAAAATATATTACCGAATGCTGTGATCCTGCTATTGTTATTGCGTTTGAATATCCCAATAAGGTTTTTTTGCTATGGGCACTCGTAAATTTCGCCCAACTGTTGTGTTTAAAATGCGCGCCAGATTTTGCAGTATTCGTTTTAATAAAGATTAATGGTCTGTCTAGTTCTGTAATATTTTTCTGAAAAATATTTTAGATAGCTAAGAGGGAAAAAATTCGGGAAAAATTTTTTGGGGGCCCTTGATGTAAATTTTGGGTTTTAAAAATATTTTGCATAGAAATAAAAAAAATTTAAAAAATTAAGCGCATGCATTCCCAAAAAATTATTTTCCCTTCCCAAAAAACAGAATTTATCGCCAATTCGTTAATATTTTTTTACACTTTATTCCGCTTCGGCAATTCCCAAAAAAGCTAGCAGTCTCTAATTTTCGAAAATATTAAATATTAAAAAATCCCATCCTCCGGTAATGTTTTTAAAAAAAAAACCTCAAATGATGATTTCTTTGTCGTTTTTAAACCCCGAACATTTGAAAACTGAAAAAACATTGTTAAAAAACATTTTTTTTATACAAAATTATTAAAAAAAAAAAGAAAAGCTACAAAAGTCAAAAAATGGGGCTCGAATCCATAATTTCGATATTTTCCAAACAAAAAAGTACTGGGAAAGATAATTTTTAAAAAATAAAAAAACGTTTAATAGCTGGAGGAAGAAATATCTTATTAATTCATATTAAAGAAAAAAAGGGTTGTTAGATTTCTTTTTTTTGGTTATTTTTCCTTCAGGTTTTTTCACTGACAGGTTTTCCCATTAGTTTAGTGAAAAGACGGTTTCTGATTATTTGCTAATAACTGTTATTTTGGCTCTTTTGTTTTGCCCTTGTTTCCCAAAAAGTGCTCTTT
>BMAV01023674.1:0-10884 GCA_019973955.1 Trichonephila inaurata madagascariensis
TCATGATATATTGAACGGTAATTAAATTAAAACTTGTTTTCAGGTAATACAGTTTTTTGTTATTTATCATTTAAAAGCATTTATTAAAATGAAAAGCAAATTTGATTACAAAGAGATGCATTTTATTAAAATGAAAAATAAATTAGTTTATAAAGAAATACATTTTATTTAAATGAAGGTAATTGCTCTTCTGTAGTTAGTCTTTTTATTCTATAAAAATCCAGTCATTCATTTTACTGAGTAAAGGAAATTCAATAGGCAAAAGAATGCATTAATACATGCGATGTAGCTTGAATAACAGAAACGTATACATAATTTGTTTATTTGAAACTTATAAAATTTTAGGATTCAAGGAACGAAAATAACCCAATTATGTTTATGAAATTTCTTACAACACGAAAAGTTATTTAATTCATTTTCTTATTTTACTACAATCAGTGTTGCCTCAAGCACAGAAAATATTTAATTTGATGACAAAAGTCATAACTTAATGAATGATTTAAAATAAACATAATTCTATATCGTTTTTGTAGAAAACATTTTTTGAAAGACAATTTTCATGTAGAGTAATCATTTAACCTTTCATTAAGAATATTTTAGTGTTACTGCCTTTTATTTTCACTGTATTTTGTTTCCGATCTTTTATATCAAAGAAACATTTTACAAATTTCATATACATATTCTTTTTCCAATGAAATATCAAAGTCCTGTAAGCAAATCGAGATTTTTTGGTGAAAGCTGTACAGGTCAATTAATAATTATTATGGGTAAATTTAAAGGCATATAACTACTTATGGTAAATTTTAATCACTTTATAACCAGTATAATTTTTTTAAAAATGAATATTTCAAAACAACAATATAACATTTTTGTTGATGGAAGTAAATCATCGTTCCAAATTAGTTCCTGAACCCGATGAGAAATTTTAAGGCTTTTCTGATAGTTTTGTTAGGAAAAAAAAGTATTCAAATGAAAAAAGATTTTTTCCCAAATGAATTAACATCTGAACTTCGAAAAGGAATAAAATTTGGCTGGCAATCAAAAGCTGCAGGGGAAAAATAGACGATAGGAAGTCCTTGGTAACAGTATGAACACTTATGGACTAACCAAGCAATCCAAGACTTCAAAAAACAATCAAATAGGAGATTGGACAAAAAAGAAACCACAATGAAAATCATTCGCCCATCCATTATAGTGGTTAGCGATGCTGACTGCTGTGTTGTAAGGGGCTGGGCTCAAATCCCGTGGAAGGCATGGATTCTCGTTAATGTAAAGAGCCTTCGTGGCATGGGGATACTCTAAAAAGCCGTTGAGCCGTGAATCTTCTCGTGGAATTGGTGGAAGGGGAAGAGAGGGTAGGCCCCGACCACCCCCAGTGTTTTCCCCAAAAAGTGGAAAAGACAAATCGTACTGTCACCTGCATCGTGCTCAAAGCTACAGCTAACGACAGGCGGCGTTTAGCCCTTTACCATGATGAATTTCGTGGGACTCCATCTGAATACGTCAAATAGGGGATATTAGCTACTTTAACAACTACAAAATGGATATCTCATGTAAATACCTTAATTCAATGAAAAACAATAATGCACTGTAATTGGTCGCATTATTTCAGAATCAATCTGTGTTATTAATTTGCTAAATCTGCGTTTTAAAAATTTACTTATTGAAAAAGCGATGCATGTTTTTTGAAAAAAAAATAGCTTTGTTTAGTAGTCAAAGATTTATCATAAGGAATAGAATACGGTTTGAATATTTTCTTTAATAAGGATGAGGAAATATTAACGTTACACTGTTCAGCTAGACGAGGGCTTTTGGCGACGGACCTCGAAATTTTGAACCATGATCTGCTACGAGGACGACACCTGAGCTCACACCCCTTTTCCTAGCTACCAAACCACACCAATGGGATGGTGTTTGGATTCTCGACAGATTTAAAGTACATCGTGCCCCTACACGGTGGATCTTCAGTGGTACTGAGCTCGAACGCCTGACACGCCAGCCACGAGTCAGTTACCTTGGCCACTAGGCTACCGCTGCGAAATAAATCATACTGAAGAAAACTGTAAAAAAATAATGGTTGTTACACTTTAATCTTTCAATGGATTAAACAAAAAATTAAAAGACATATATTTTTTTCAAATAATCTTCCTTCAATGGTATTCCTGGATAAGAGATGCTGCATATTCTAATCGTTGAGAACATTCGCATTCTTAGGTTTAATCCAAATGTTTATTCCATTGTTCGAGCCTGCACAATAAAATCAATCAATTCCAGAGATGGCACTAAAAACGATTAACTAGATCTTCTGTCCCAATGCTAACTAGGAAAGGTAACTATTGAATCCCCTATGAAACAATCCACACTGAACAATTTTTATTTGTCATTAGTTACTCCGTGAAAAAAAAGGAGTCTTCATGGGTAATAAAATTGAAAGACGTTTTTGCATTGTAGTGATATAACATTCTTTGAATGGATTATTTTATTAATTTAGAACTACACGAGAATGTAAGGTTTATACCATTTTTTTTTTTAAATCTTAAAATAAATATTCTCTCAAAATCTTTGCAAAATTTTCAGTCTTCCAAGATGTTTTTCTCGTATAGTGTTATTTGCGCGTGTTCTTTGAAATAGCCCTTTGAATTCTTCTGATTCTTCAGCCTTAACTTCTTTTTCCTTTTTGATTAAAATTACTACCTGATTTTTTGTTGTCTTCCCTAAGTTTGCCTTTTATATCCTATTTTGTTGGTATCCAGAGGAATCTATCTCAAAATTTTCATCCTTATTTTTTTCCTTTGCCTCTTCAGTATTTTGCTTTCTTTGTTTATTTGTGCGACTGTTTTCTCTTTCGAGATCAGAATATATATATATATATATATTTAACTTAATTCTCTTCAGCAACTTCAGACTACACTTTTAGGGCTCTCCATTATTTTAAAGGATTTTTTGAACAGTAAAACATACAAAACAAGCAGTAAGAATTACTATTTACAGTTTATTTTGCATCTAACAGTCTCACACTGAGCTAAATCTTCAAACTACTTTTGTTTAGCGAGAAGTTAAGAAAAAAAATATTTTATAACATATGAACAATTGCATCAAAGCTTTATGAAAAGAATTTTGTATTTCACACTAGATCATGGAAAAAAGACGATTAAAATAAATGTCCTGAAAAAAGTAAAGTATTAATTTTCCCTTACTTAAGAACAGAATGCTAATGAAATGGAAGATTTAAAAATGCAACCCCTTTAAATTAAATTTTTATTTTAATAGAAGAAAAATATTTAATTTCACCAATGTATGCCAGAAGAAATGAATAAGCTGAAAATTTTAATATTATCTCATAATTTCATGCGTGAACGGAAATCTTATTTTTCGTTATAACTCAAAAACTATTATCATATTAGCCAAAATGAAACAATTTTTTCTTAAAAAATGAATGCATTATAACAGTTTCAATATTTGGTGAATATACACTTGAGATTAAAACCTTTTAAATTTAAGTTGAGTGACTTTAATTAAAGACATTTATATAAACCCAGGATATTGTTCTAAATTATATTAAAATGAATGTTTTCACAAACTAGCGAATTATATTAATAAATTACGTCTACACCATAAAAGAGTTCCTGTTTCGCAGAAAATTTTGAAAATAACTTACACAAAATGTTATAGCACACAAGTGTTATGTAATATATACAGGGTTCACAGAATATTAACCTTACTCTGAAAATACTTGCTAACCTAGAGCGTCACAGTTATGAAAGTGAAGTTACAGTATACTAAACTGACAACAACGAACTCATGCAAACAGAAGAATCATTCTTTTTAGCGAAATTTGGAAGATAGGCATTGCAAATCAAAAACAAAAAGGGATAGAACGCAATTTCAATTCAGAACTTGTTAGGGCATCAGTTAACTCGATACAAAAAAGACATTGGGTTCTTATCAAACTGTATTGAAGTAAGTACGTATTTTATGTAACAAATTGGTAATATCTCATCATACTTATAGCTATTCCTTTCAAAACTTTTACACAAAATGTTGTGTATTGGTTTCAAATTTCTTTTGGATATACATGAGACAATTTATCCTATAGTTTAGCAAGTATATAATATAGCAAGTATCCTATAGTAGCAAATATAGCTTATAGAACTTTTGTATAACCATATTGATACGGTACATGTAAAGTTCTATTGCTCTGTCTGACCAGTGTAAATTAAAGAAAGTAGATTCCAAGGAAAATTTTTGAGATAATTATGTTTTTTTTCAGAAATGCATGAATATATTTTCCGTAAAATGTATAAAAATCTAAATAAAAAAATTCAAAAGATATTACAAACATTTCGTAAAATTCAGAAGAAGTATAAGTTGAAACAGACGCATAATAAGAAATGATTTCTTCAATAGCATTTCTCTAAAATCCATTTTGAATTTTATAGCATGTGATGTTTTTTAGCATTTTGAATATGTTTTATCATAAGTCACAAATTTATGAAATTGTTCCGCAATAACAGAAAAAAAAGGTACAGAAATATCTCTATGTTGAAGTGTGTTGCAAAATGTATGGAATGCGGAAATGAAAAGAAGGACAAAAAGGATACGCGATATTCAATGCATCGTTCCTCATGAATCTCATACAATTTACTCAGACATGTCAGATATAAAATAGATGCATACTAATTTTTTTTTATTCCCAATGTATATCTGATTTTTTAAAAAAAAATTAATATATTAGAAACAGGTCTCCCAATTCATAGTAAAATTTCAATACATTAAAATATATTGTCTGTGTAAAAGCTAAATTATTAAAAAAGATATACAGATTCAGGAAAAGATATCACTAAGTTA
This sequence comes from Trichonephila inaurata madagascariensis, assembly GCA_019973955.1. Taxonomy (NCBI): domain Eukaryota; kingdom Metazoa; phylum Arthropoda; class Arachnida; order Araneae; family Nephilidae; genus Trichonephila; species Trichonephila inaurata. The sequence goes on from BMAV01023674.1 coordinate 4,849, forward strand.
TGAATCCACTGTACCACTTTTGACATTTCTATTCGGGTGAATTTTTGTTTGACAGAAAATTTAACTTTAACCTTATAACTATGCGTTCATACCAAGAGAAATAATTAAAGTTAAGGTCATAATACAAGTACATGGTGCTATTAATTTGAATGCATTTAAATATTGTAGTAAATTTTTGATAAATAAAATTTTTAAATTATGTTGCTTCAAGCATTTGAAAAATCTACAACAAGAAAAAAATGTTTTAGTTAAACTCTATCTAAATATAACTTACTTAAAATATATAAAAGTTGTTAAATTCCTTTATTCTACTACTTTATGTAATGAAAAAATTCAAAAAATTATGATTTGAAAGAAATATTATAATTAATATTAACAAAAAAAATATTAATTAATATTAACAAATAAAAATTATAATTAATATTAACGAATAAAAATATATAATTAATAATAACAAATAAAATGTATAATTAATTTTATTAAAACAATTTTTAAAAAATGCATAAAATGAATCATCATACGTTGTTGGTCATTGAAATAGCAACAACATGCATAAGGCATTATACAAAGCAAATGATAATCATTTAAGCGATTTCAAACTACGTGGGAGAGGGAAACCACATTCCAAACTCTATTTGAAAGAATTTCCATTTACTTTTGATTTATTTGTCCCAAAATCGTATTGTAGTATATATAAGAAAGAAAAAACGGCTTCCTGCACGTGAAATAATTTGATAGTAGCAGGATTGTTGGCCCTTTGAGAATGCGATTTACCATTCCGTGATATTAGTATTAGCCTTGGTTGGAATTCAACAAGTATCATGCAAATATGAAATCGATGGGTTCAGGAGGTTCATACTGCTTTCCATTCAGATTCCACTGGCCTACCATCTCAAACTTTTAAACATGTATAAAGTTTAAGAATAACAAATAAAAATTCCATTTCTACTTGCTGCATCACGATGGAAGTATTCGTGTCTAAAAGCTTCGAAGAAAATGCACGTTGTTTGTATTCGACATCGTCATACGGGCAGGACCACTTTTCCACTTAGGCACGTGCCTCCACTTAGGGGGCAAGAAATTGGAGAGTGAATACAGAGAAACATTTAAAATTACAGAGCGAAGGTCCCTCCCTAGCGAGTCATGAAAAAGGTATTTCTATCCTTAACCCGCGATCAATCGCGTGGGGTGTTCTGTACACCCCAGCAACAAGAAAAGCCTCCTAAGATTCCAAAAAGAATGCGCAGAACCACGATTTTTTCTGTAGCTGCACATTTTAGATCATTGAACCTTCAGGCCTGATGTAATCACTGTTACTCGGACGATTGGAACTTAACGACCTTCAAAAGTTTATCTGGGGTGCTGAGATCTCCCTGCGAGCAGTTGAGCATATGGATACAGTCGGCTCTGAATGTTTGGAAAATGATTAATTCATTATTTTTCTTTCTACTATCCTTATCATTAATTGTAAAATATGTTTATTACTGGTATATACGTTTTACTTGTGGTTTATGAAAAAAATATAAAGTTATCCATTTTTTAAGATGAAAATTTTGTATGTTCAGTTTAAATTAATGTCAATCTCATTTGTAGCAATAAATTTAATAATTTTATTTATATAATACAAAAGACATCTTGTACTTTACAAATATGTATCATAATTGACTTATAATTTCTTTCATATTTAAATACAAGTGTTAAAGTTTTGGGTGTTCTCTACACCCGCGAGTAACTACGGTAGCAAAAGCAGGCGCGAGAGACCCCGTTTTAAAGAGGGGAAAGACTGAAATGAGATTTACTGTAGAAAAAGAAAAACTTGCAGGCTTGAAGTTTCTACCCAATCAAAATATTATCACGACGGAAATTGCTTACAATGACGCCATTAATGATTTTGCAATAATCAGATCTTGAGGAAAACCTCCACTGTACTAGTATAATAGTTCGTACAATAATGTATACTCTATAGTGTAATTGAAAATGATTTCATTAATTTACTGTACACGTTTACAAAAGGATGATCCGTGATGCCACAAGATAAGAAATGAAAGTAAGGAAAGGATAATGACCAAATCATGCCATTAATTTTTCCTTACACATGCCGATTGCCATTCCAGGACATGTTGAATCCATAGAGATGGATAAAAGAAAGACTCATCAAAGAGCAAAAAAAAAGAAAAGAAAGAAAAGGAAATGAGCCTTACAGTAGTCGCATATGATGTGTAACATCTGACATGTTATCGTGATAAATACGCAATAACAACTTAAATTCTGAACAAAAAAATAAATCAAGCATGGTAAAAGTACAAAATGCAGGAAATCTTTAATTTTTTGAACCGTTTGATTCGGTGAAATGTATACGGCCATCAAAAACACTGTTTGTCCATTTTCAAATATACATTCCGCATCACATATGCCCCCAATATCTTGGCTAGCAATACCCAGTCCACTTGTTGGACGATATATAATGTCCATGTGACGAGTCACAACATATGAGTTGCTCTATTTGCTATTGACAGCGACAGGAATTAACCTCAAAGTATGAAAAAGATACGCACTGAAATATTTATTCGAATAATTCCATATTACTTACTCGTATATTCTTAAGAATGTTGAACTTTTTCAGACATTTAACAGTAAATATAATTATTAATATAGTATACACATATAAATTATCCTCAGATTTCTTACACTTCGAGTCCTGAGACTTTGACAATTGAGTGTAAGGATCGTAAGTTTATCCTAAATAAGAATTCCAATCTTTTGAAATGCTAACTTTAACAACATAAAAAAACAACTACGTACTAGAGTTGGACCCTATGTGAGGATAGTGAAGAGACTATCATGCGAGTTGGACCTCGAAGTGAGGGTAGCGAAGAGACCCATCACGCATGCTCATTGTTCAAATCAAATAGTGCGCGCTTTCGTCATTTCCTGTTACCCACATCCGTCCCTTTGACGAAATCATTCCAACAAATTTCGGCAATCGAGAGGAAAGATGTTACACATCAAAAAAGTGAAAAGAGTAAAAGAGTTAAGGGAAAATCCCTACCGAACCATAACTGGCAAGGTAAGAACTGAAGGCTGCTCTAGAAATATAGATGAGGGCATAATTTAAAGTGCCTAGTGCACCGGGGAGATTAAAAATGGCATAGAATAGAGGCTTTGTACCGGGTGTATTGGTAAGAGCAACTATAGCGTACACGGCAAGAACACCTTTTGGTCTAGTTGCCTGTAATATTGAATCTCGATGTTACATTTTTTAGGTCTTAAGACGGTGGCTAAGCACTATCTTTCTGCCATCGGAGACATCGTCTTCATAAAAAGATAATACAGGATCCCACGTTTAGCGCCGTGGGATGTACTACACACAGTGTATTCGGTTGGATTTCTTTTCCGGAAACCCAAGATCATGGGATTGCAGTAGTTTTCATGCATTTAATATTCGTAAGAATTAAATTTGGTGCCTGCAAATTTTCAAAAGAATAAAAAGGGTCGAAATTAGAAAAGAGATTGTACTAGTGATATCATGGAGCATGCACATATAACAAAAATAATTTGATTAGTTTTCATATGTTACAAAAAAAATCATCAAATCTATTTTTATCGCTCTGTCGCATGATGCTTGATGTGTGTGTTTGTGTGAGCATACATTTCTTAAAACCAGTTCATATTTTAACATAATTATCTCTTTCGAAAGTAGATTTTTTGTAACTTAGTATAAGGTTAAAAATTCTTCATAGTTCTAGATTTGACATTCAGCTGAAACTTTTCTTAAGGTAGTAAGGTATTTGGGTTTGAGAAATATATTTTAAAGCACTAAGAATGAGTGCATCTTCACCGAAGCACATTTAGATATTTTCAGACATAATAACATCTTAAGACATCAAGTTCATAAGAAATATTTGGATCATTCTGAAAATAATATGAATCGCGTTGAAGGATTTAAATGATTCAAATAACCTGTAATATTTGTAACGAACCGGGAAAATTGACAGTCTAATCAAAAATGTCCAAAATATGTGGTTTGTAAAAAATAATTAAAATAGAAAAAATATCGAATTTAAAGAATAATTTTTGGTTTTATCAGATACGTTGTAAATTGTAGCAGTGTACATCTAATTTGCATTACAAACACTATATGGATATTTTAGAAATCTCATTGCAATAAGCATTTTAATAAGGTAATTTATACTCTTATTCGTAAGTTTTTCTTAATTATTATTTTTTTCAGATATTTATACTATTTTATTATATTTTATTCAAATGATACACGATGCGCTGTATAAAATTTGTTAACAATTAAAAATTTGAGATTCATTATGTATCAATTTATTCGGGAAATTTATGTAAGTATAAAATAATTCATTTTACCATAGTGTAGAATATATTTTTATGAGAAGACTTAGTAATAGTATTTCGGTTAATAAATTATAAAAACATCAAAGTAAAGAAGTACAAGATAAACTCCCAAAAAAGTCACTTAGTCAATGATAAAACTACACAAGTTTGCTATATCCAAATTGGAAAGTCTAAATTTTGCATCGAAAAGTTGTCTTTTTATTAATTATTGATTAAATAACTTCCTTTGAGAGATTTCGTATATATAATATAATTGCTGCCACCATTATATACAGCACATTTTAATTATCCTCTCCACTTAAATAATCTAAATAAAAAGTTAAAATTACAAATTTCATGAATGAAACATATAAATACAAATTTTAATTATCGACTGAGATAAGTTCTTCTATTTTACTTTATAACATATTTTTAGAGCTGCAACATAGGGACCTAGTTTTTTTATTGCTAGCGAATACATTTAGTACGAGTAAAACTATTTGTAATTGAAGATGTTTTTGCTTTTATTCGTATAGCTATGGCGTATGCTTTACCACATCGTCGTTGAGTAAACTTTTCTCGGTTAATGTCACAGCGGTTTCACTATCCGCCAGCCATAAATAAACAAAAGTTGTTCCCTCCTCTTTCCCTCTCCTCCTTTTCACTTCCACTCCGGCTTTTTAAACTTTCGAACCGGACTGTCCACGCCCCCTAAAAATCCTTTAACTTCATAATTGAAAAAAGTAGTCTACACGGTACAGTCAGACACAGGCCCAAACACAAATGATTCTTTGAGAAAAGGATTAAGTGTAGCCCACGCCCTATTTGGCGCCAAATGTCAAATGTTATACGGATGAGCCATAAATTGACATAGCACTCCATCTCATAATACACAATTCCTAGTATTTCCAACACGCAATAGCGGACTATCGTTTCCATACACATGTGTAACATGAAACAAGTGAATGATCCTCTTCAACTTGCAACAAGGACAGTCTAACTATTACGAGTACTTTCTTTGAAGGAAGAAGCCATTTAAGTTCTTCTACTAGTGGGAAACAAAAGGAAATGTAGCACGGATATCTGGTTAACTAAGAAATTATGTTATAGAACATTTCTTTTCTTATTTATTCATATGATATTCAAAATATAAACTGCTGATGATGATGGTATTTTATTGGAAAACCTAACTGGTTATTATAAACACAAGTAGATATCTATGTTTTGTATATATATTTCATGTCTCTAAATTTCAATCAATATAACTTAGTTTTGGAATTATTCCTTTTATATTAGATTCAATGCATCTTCATGTTAAAGGATCTAATATAGTTATGATGTTCTTTTAATTTCTCAGTAGCAATTTATGTGATTCCTTCTTATTTTAATAATTAGTTTTTTTCTCATTTATTTATTTTGAAATTTTGAGAATACAAAATTATTGCATACATTGTAATACTGACATAACATTATTTCTATATATTTTTTTTATCTGAATGGAATTATAATAATATCTTTTCTCAAAAACACTTAGAAATTATTTAAAATTTAAACTGCACCTATACACGATAATGTATTTCAATTTTTCATCTATCAATGCATTCAATATTTCTTAAAAATATCAAATTATTCTATTTATAGGTATATTTAAACTTGGCCAAAAAAAATCATATTCGATTGGTTTATTTTATAAAAGTT
>BMAV01023675.1:0-19718 GCA_019973955.1 Trichonephila inaurata madagascariensis
AGCAAAGGTGGGTTTATTAAAACTTAAAAAATTAATCTGAAACATAAAATTTGAAATGAGGGAGAGTATTATTCGTAAAGATGACGGCATGGGCGCTAAAAAAGGAATCAAGCATACGGTATGGAATCAAAAAAAAAAAAAGCATTGAACGCTTAGATCGTGACTCGTTGTCATCAAAGGAAAGGGCAACAAAAGATGTTCCTTAATATGGCACATCCCCCCCCTTACTCTGGTTTTTTCCCACCTTTCCGCATACTCAAAAAGCTTAAAAACTTTCCTTGGGGGAGGGTCCCCATTCCTCAATCAACATCTGTTTGAGTTGTTGGTTGTTCCCCCGGATGATGTAAGCGGTGGGCAATACGTCCCCCAAAACTCACCCATGTTCGATGGGTTTTCTGGGAGCACGCTGGCCAATCCCTTCAGTGATATTTCACTTTCCCAACAGCTTCTAAACAGAAAAAGGTGCAATTTGGGCATTTCATCCATAAAATAAATCGGGCCAAGGGCACCCGGAAAAGGCGACAGGGGAAAGGGGAAACCTCCCCAAAAAAGGACCCCCGGTTACAGACCCTCTGCAAAAGGGAAGCTCATTTCGCCCGTTCAGCATAATGCCTCCACAGAAAAGAACTCAGGACCACCGAAGGTGTTTTTTCCCTTTGATGTTACTGGGAAAAAAGGGTTTGAAAAAAAGGTTAAAATCATTCCGGTAGAAAAACTTAAAGATCCATTATCGTTGCCCGGGTTTTTGCCCCTCGGGGCCCACAAAACGGGTGGTTTCGGTGGCCCCTTTAAAAGGGAGGGCGTTCAGGACGGCGGGTGCGGCCCCCTTTGTGAAGGCGTCTGGGACGGAAAACCCGGGACACTTGTCGACCCGTTTCTGTAGGGGGTTTTCATCAATGGCGCTTGCGGCTGCTGTCGACATCTTTTTGCCTGCAGGATGATATAAACGGTCATACCTGCGTTTCGTCCCGGGGGGCCACCCCAACCTTTTTAACAGCTGCCCCGTGTTTTGGGAAAGCTTTTTAAGCTCTGAAATGAACTTTTTTTGATTCCGAACTCTGCAGCACACTGGTGACAGTACCCCCTCCCCCAACTTTCCGATCATTCTTCCGGTGAAGTCGTCCCGATGATTTCTTTTCCCCCTATTTCACGAACTGACTCACTGGCCGCAGCGAAAATGTTAATTTCGTCTTCCTTCAGTTTATTTTCCCGTTGAGCAGCGCGCGCCAACATCACGCGTTTGGGTTTCCACCGCTTCTGGTTTTGTTCCCTTTTAAGCAGACGTTTCTATTGACTTACGTGTTCACTTATGATCTCCCGACCCCCTTTTTTGCAATTTCTGGGTTTTGCTAAATTTTTACATTGTTGCTTAAATTTTAACCAGTGTATTTTTGGACATGGTTACCACCATTGTGCAAACATTTTTCATATCAAGAAGTCAACTTGTCTATACCCTCTTTAAAGAAAGATACCTCCAGTGAACTGTTGTTGAAATTTAGGAAATTTATTACAAAGCAATCTTATTGTGAACCGCCTGTTTTCACGAATGTTCTCGTTTACTTTTCTAACCAAACCATCCTACACCACCTACTCCATGCTCCGTCATGAACAGTATTTGCACAATATTGAATTATTGAACCCATGTTGTCACCCAATTGTCACCCTTTCATCACTCATTACATTTTCACCATAAATCTCTACAAGTTGACGAGGAATTTCAACTAGCTTAACATTCATTGCGTACATAAAGCGGATTACAGAACGCATTTCAAAGTCGGGGGATCGGCAATCATCTTAAACATTTTGAAAGCTCACTAACACGTGTACAAACAACACATTTCGGTTGTAATAGCTTCACTGTACTGACAATCAACCAGAGATACGTGTGCGCAAGTATTAAACTACAAAGCTAACACTGCAGTTGCGGTACAACGAAGTGGTACTTAGTTTCTGGAAACTCCTCCTATTTAACTAGTTAGCAAAGCTTCATTTTATTAAATGTGTGAGTTTGAATAAAATGTTTCTTTTGTTTAAAAAAGGACATTTCTTAAGAAAACAGTTATTTAGTTAAAAATATATATCTTAAAGCAAAACATAACAGATGCTTACCTTAAACTATCAAGATTAACTACCAGTGCATTTTCAAGTCTACATTTGATTGCCTCTTTTGACTCCAGCTTCCATTTGATTTTTTTTCTCTTTTAATAACATATTCAACTTTCTTAATTCTGGTTGTATCAGTAACAAGCATAACTCTTGAGATGCAAGATCCAGATTTTGCGTCAAATTGGAAAGCACTAGGCATTGTGATATGTTTCATTCATTAAAAGTATCAACGCATTTATATATACCAGTTTTTAATGTTTGAAGCTTTAAAAAACAACTCTTTTTGGGTATTCGAGGTCACAGAATATTATTAAAACATTATTATAATTATAAATGATTAAATTTCTTATATAGTTAAAGATTCTGAATTCATTTTGAAGCTTATTTTCCACATGAATTATTCGAAAACTCTTTGAACTTGATATTTGAAGCTTGCCGATATAATTAATCTTCACTAACTTGAAAACATTAGTAATTAACAATCCTACTTCAAAATCATCACAAAATTATAAAAGAACCAATAATAAACCAACCAGCAAATAAGCAAGTAGAAAAAGTAAACAATATAACCTACAGCAGGAATATCAAGTTAAGGTTAATAACATAAGAAGGAAAAGCTAACTTTTTGCTCATAAAGAGTACAGAAATAGTTGTATGTACAAAAATAAAAGCAAAAAGAATGTATCCTTTATCAACAGGAGTTCTACTAGATGACTGGTCTTATGGAAACTTGCAGCATCCAACTCGGAAAATAGGGTACAATTATAGCAATAAAACTGGAAAAGAAACGCAATAAAAGCCATCATAAAAGTCCTCGGTAAAAGTCCGGAACCTTCTATTATTCATTCTTCAATTTTAGATAGATCTACAACAGGGAAATCTCTAAGTAGATTATGAAAGGGCATCGTGAGACAAAAAATTTGTTCTTTTTGACGTGCGTGTTGAAGGTAATTTGAAAAATTATTTCTTATTTTGGTGAATGGATAAATGAAAGAGAATTATATTGATTTTTTGGAAGATCAAAAGTTTATCAAAAATTATAGAGTGGAGTTAAAGCTATTTCTTGAATCATTTTAATATATATTCGGTCAAATTCATCATATTTTAGCCCCATACTTTTATATATAGCCAACTTGGCGAATTATTATTCTCATATTGGATAAAAATTCAATGCATAGTTTGACACAATTGTTCGTATTTACCAAAAAATGTGGGCTATAATATAGGAGCGTTTTTTTCTATTTTGATGATTAAATATTTATGTCACCAAGAAGACTATTGTCACAGCTACTGAAGAATGGGCCAGATTATCACACATGGTAAAGTTTCAAGATTATTTATGTTACCATTCATGCCTACTTTTTCACCAGTTGTGAACTTAACTTTAAAAGTATGTTATACCAATAGAAATTGCTTCTTAATTTTTCCTTCTATTGAAGCAGTGTTTTGATAATATAGGCTTCTGGCGGATAATATTGTTTTGCGTAAAACAATTAATTGTTATTTAAAATCGTAAAATGTGAGAGGAAGTGTCACTCAGTTGATAACTTCGTTATATGTTATATGATCGTAGTTTTTCAGGTTGCTTACTACAAGTTATACTACATGCACAATTGCATAACTTAATATTTCCTCAATTAACGCTTTTGCGGCACATACCTTGGCAGAGAGTGATAAACTTTTAAAAATTTACTTCATATAAAATAAAAAAATAATGAAAATCCACTTAAAAATGCAAAATTTTAATGTTGGAACATGAATAAGCAATAAAAATATAGGCACAACTTGATCAAACATAACGAAAAGGCATTGTTACTGGCATGCTGAGAATAATGTTTATTAAAAAAAATTACAGAATTTACTCATATTTAAGCCATTATTGATTAAGCGGAACCCCCTATTCTCTACACGTTGTGAGAAAAAATAAAACAATTTGTAAAAGATTTATCAAAACCAGGGTTTCTTTCCCGGGAACCCGGGTTCCCGGGATATCATAAGATTTCTGTACTTTTTTCTATTCCAGGTAATTATAATTCATTCCAGGAATTTCCCAGGTTCACACGCGGCTTCAATAATTTGTAAGCAATGCTAGAAATATTTTTATAAATAAAGTTACCAATTTTAAAAGCATTAATTGACATTAAAGAAGAACAAATGATGGCCAATGAAGAGTTTGAAACTGAGACTACAATTGTAGCAGGCTTAAGGTATCCGACTACGTTCGAAACTGTGATTTTAAAAAATCGCATAAATGGATAATTTTTATAATATTTAGTGTCACTTAGATTAGAACACATGTATAAAATTGTTTTAAGGACATTTTGACAAAAAAAATTATTTAAATACAATATTTCGGTAAAAATGGTGAGAACAGCTTTTTTTCAAAACTTGTTCTCCTTTTGTGAAAAATGCTTCTATTATAATAATATTTTTGCCTGTATATAGGTCAGACCTCTGAAAAGAGGCTCTAACTATGAGTTTGAAAAAATTATATTATTTTCAGGTTACAACCCATTGAAATAATTATTAGCGTTTTTTCTTAAAGGTACCTCTCCCTCGGTTGACGTAAAACATGGATAAACCCACTTCTATATAAGTTATATATTTCAAAAATTTAGTTGAGACACTGTACAGAGGTCTGAGCTGTATACAGGCAAAATATTATTACAATAGAAGCATTTTTCACAAAAGGAAAATATTTTGAAAATGGATCATTCTTTGTTCATTTTTGTCAAATATTATTATAAATAATTTTTTATTGTAATACTATTCTTAAAACAATTTTATATACATTTTCTAATCTAAGTGACACTAAATATCATAAATATTATCCATTTATACGCTTTTGCAAAATCACGGTTCCAAACGTAGTCGGATACCTTAAGTAAAAGTAATTCTTATATTAAGAATTATTTTATCAAGAGTAATTCTTATATTAAGAATTACTCTTTACTTTTCAGTTTGATTAACCATAAAAGCATAATTTTAGTTTTTCTAAGGTATATCTTATTCTGATGAACTGCACAAACTTATATTTTCCTTGCACTTCACATCCTTAAAAGCCCTAAAATCAATAGTATCAATTGAACTAACAACGTGTCTGTAAAAAAGGAGCATGATAATTATTAAAAGAATTTCTTTTTTTTTCTAGCATTTACGTAGGCAATTCAGGACTCTCTTCATTAACTCACATAAATTTTATTTTCATTCCTTACTCCTTGAGACTTTCAAGAGCCAAAGATCGATTGACTTTTATTGCTATCATGATTTTATTTTGCCTCGCAAAAGTATCTTGCCACTTAACTTGAAAGACAAGAGATTAAGATAAAAGTTGTGGAGCTGCTAAGATGTAGAATTTATCTCTGCTAAGAAATGGCTTCAAGAGAAGGGGTTTGTGTAAGAAAACGATAAAAATTTCTTGTGAAGTTGTAAAAATAAACTAAAAGGAATAAATACAACGTTAAAGACTTTTGTTCTGATGTAATAATATTTCATTATAATAGTAGTTAATTACTGATTAAAGTATTTTACAATATAGAGGTTTCAATATACAGAAAATAATCTTCAATTATTAATGTACAAAATAAATAGAATTTTCTCTTTTAAATGATTATTTACAGAAGCATTAGATAGATTTTATGAAAATGGATTGATATAAAATTTAGCAAACAACAGTTATGGTATAGATCAGCGATACTCAACCTTCGGCCCACCGAGCCTTTTTAAGTGGCCTGGTCATTACCCACTGCTATGAGAAATTTATTTATTTAATAAACATTGTATTAAAAATTAGGTGGGAAATTCATTATCAAGAAATTAAATATATCAATTTTGCTTTTTTCTGTCAGTGTCGTACGGGTACGAATCGATATTCTTTTTCTATTTGGAATGGTTACGATTAGTGATAACAAACAACAGTGGAGTAGCAACAATTTTATGGCTGGAATTAATTTTTAACTATTTTTCATATCTTGCAAGCGAAAAACATTGGATCAGTAATTATTTGATTTGTCACGAAAGTGCTGTATTTACAAAAATAACAATAAACGCGCGCGCGCGGGAATCGTTCAATGACACTTTTCGTTGAAGATCTCTTTCAAGAAGTGATAATTAGGCTTCCTTGTGTGAATAATCTTTGCAACAGCAACAAAGTGTTTTGTCAGTGGTAATATCACAGCGGGCATGTTGTATATAAAATTATATACAAAAACTAACACTTATCTTGATAATTTGTACGGTTTATGATTAATTCCTTGCCGATTAAAAGTTACATGATTCGCTCCCCAATGCCACCGTTTTCCACGTAGGTGCGAGTATGTGATCTATTGTGGGGAGGGAGGAGGAAAATGTATAAAAGTAAGTAAATCCTCTGAAATATAAATCCTTTTTTCAAAATGTTCTCCTTTTGTGAAAAATGTTTCTATTATAATAATATTTTGCCTGTATATAGTTTAGACCTCTCTACAAAGGCTCAACTAAGATTTTTGAAAAATTTTCATTATTTTCAGAGTTACAATCCATTGAAATAATTATCGACGTTTTTTTCTTAAAATTTCTCCCCTTTATTGTCGTAAAACATGAATAAACCCACTTCTAAGTAATATATTTCAAAAATTCTAGTTGAACCTCTGAGCGATATACAGGCAAAATATTATTATAATAGAAATAGTTTTCACAAAACGAGAATATTTTGAAAATGGGTCTTTCTCTGTTCATTTTTCGTCCAAAATAGTATTGCTTAAATAATTTTTTATTTTTAATACTATTCTTAAAACAATTTTAAAACTTTTTCTAACCTAAGTGACCTAAATATCATAAATATTATATTTATAGTTTTTTTAAAATCCGGTTCGACGTGTCGGATCCCTTTAAAAAGTTCCCAAATTTTCAAAATTGAATTTTTCTTATTTTTCAAAACTATAAAGATCCTTGAATTGTGTATCTTGTAATTTTTTAACAATTTAAAATAAATCTGCTCAATATTTTTTTTTAATTTTAGTTATTAAATGAAATTTTGGTACTAATATCTCAAAACATATTTCCTTTTTTATTTTTCCATTAAAAAAGAAATTCTCTTCCCCCCCCTTTTTTATATTTAGCACCAAAACAAACATTCGGTAAAAGAATACAGAACGTTAGTCTCGGCCTCGCCCATTAGTTAGCAATCAGGGAACGACGAAATCTATTTAGTTTCTCAAGAAGTCAACGTCTTCTTACTTATTGCACGCCTGCCAATAAGAGTTACTCCCAAACAGAGAACATTATACAGGAACCACTGGATTTTATACTAAAATATAATGGCTTTTGCATTGTCTTTATCGTCTCTTGGAATTTTTTTTATTTTTTTGAAAAAATAAAATCTTATAATTTTGGTTTAAACGTTTTTCCGGAGTAATTAAAAAATATTAATTACTGGGAAAAAAAAACAAACAAAATCAAAAATAAAAAAAAAAAAAATACTTTTTTAAAGATATAATACTTAAGTGTATCACTCTCATAAGTGTATTTTATAATAATTTAACAATACTAAGTTAAAAAAAAAATACTACAATGAACTTGTCCCTAAAAATAACCTTATCTTGATTTTTGTAACACACTTATCTTGATAATTAACCCCCAACTGCCGATTAAAGTAACCGATTCGCCCCCAATGCCCTCAGAAACGAATAAATAAGAAATCCCCTGAATTAAGTAAATCTTTGCAAACACTGTCAAGGCCTTTTTGATTTAAAAAACCCTTTTGAATAATTTTATGGATAGAGTCAAGAAAGATCGATTGGAAAGACGTATATATACGTCGGGGCAAATTTTGGGGGCCGACTTTTTTTACCCGGTGGCATAAGAGGGTTGAAGTCTTTTGTGCTTTACGTCAAAGTATAGTATTATTGAATTAAATACTATGTTTTTGTATGGAGGGGGTGCGATGAAAATTTTGATTGAATCTTGGGTCGCAAACATTCAAACTTTGAGCAGCACTAATGTAAATGTTAGTAATTTTCATTTTATATTTGTTTGAGCAGAAACACACTTCATTTGAACGCTTTTGCCTGATATTTTTTCTTCTTGTGAAGTAAATTTAATTTGTGTTTGCACATGCATAAAAAAAGTAAAACCTATATAAAAAAAAAAGTTTATTGTTTTCGAGCATACACCAAAAAAAGTTATTGCGTTTGAGTATGCGTGGGAATGGTTTTCTACTATTGGCTACATTTCGCGGCCCTTGCAACTTCTATTTAATGAAAAATTGGTATGATACGGAATAATAAGTAAGCATCAACTAATCAACATGACATTAAATAACTGAACCTCGCTCTTCTTGGAAACTATTTTGACAACAAATAATGTACTTCATGAAATGGGATTGAATTTCTAAGTTATACTTCAGAAATAAGAGGAAAAAAATTCTTATAGCTCTCTCGAAAAATGTATATCAAATCATATGCTTAGTGTAGTCGAAGAAAACTCGACATCTGGAGTTTCAATACCATCATAACATTGCAGAACAGTTTCACAGAATACCATGCGTGCCTTAACCACACTGTAAGAGATGCTTTCAAAATTTATATAACGATATTGAATCTCAGATGCAGTGTATTCATTGCATGTTGAAAAGATAAAATCACAATTCATCTTTTGTCCGTGAATCTCTTAGTTTTTATTACTAAGTTCTCTAGGGCATAAAAATATCCAAAAAAGACGCAACTATACCAGATGTGGGAGCTGATAAAGGAGAAATTCATGGATAACTATAAAAGATTTATTGATAAATAAAACAGATGAAGGTGTGGAATGTAGAATACACATTAGAAAACATATTTTTAATTTTATTCATCTTCCATCAATCATATCTATATAGGCTTTTAAAAAAAAGAAAAATGCTACTTCCGCTTTCAAATCTGAACATGATAATTTTTATGACTTTATATCGATCTTCCATTTTACATATGCTGTCCATTCTCTTTCGTTTTTAGTCGAAGTCGTCTAAGGATTCTTTTACAAGATGTGATATAAAAAAAAACGAGACTAAGTGTGTAGCTTCAGAAAAGAGAGGAGTTGGCAACAACTGTTTTGGTGACATTGGAGGTGACATTGACCTCCTCTATCCGTGTGGTCATTTTCGTCTGCATCGATGTAACAATTTGGGAGTACTGCCTCATTGAGGGAGCACATGCACTGCTTCTGCCAGAAAAATGTCGATTGAACATCAAGTTTCTTGTGAAACTTAAGAAATCAGTCACGAAAACATTTCAATTACTAACCGAGGCTTATGGAAAAGAAACTTTGTCTAGAGAACATGTGTTTGAATGGTATAAGAGATTTTCAGGGGAAAGGATGAGTGCGGAAGATGATGAACCTACTGAGTGGCTAAGGTAAATACCAAAACATAGCCCAAACGTAGTTTCACTATAAAACACCTGGTATTTAATCAAAAGTTCAAATAATATTTCAAACTCTTTAATCTCCAAATCCCTACCACGGTTTAAAAAAAGTACCAAAAGAGTGAGAGAGAAAGAAATTGAATTAAAACCAGTAACAATATAAAATCAAGAAAAATAAAGCTTGTAATGCTCCCAATGGCTCAAGGGATTGTAAAAGATTACAACGTCACCCTCTTATAAGTCAAAAGGAAAAAATCATTCATGCTTCATCAACGAGAATTTTTTTTTAGCTATTTGGCTTACATACCGCATATCTTTTCGGAAAATAGGTTACGGCGATAAAAACAACATTTGAAAAGAAACGCAATAAAAGTAATCATAAAAGTCCTCGATGTGTAACTAAGCCTTTCTATTATTTATATTTCAGTTTTTGATACACCTCCAGCTAGAGGATCTCTAAGTAGATTATTAGTGAAATTTTGCTGAGAAAAGTATATTATTTAAATTATGTATTTTCACTGACAAAGAAAGATTCAAACGATACTTTTTTCTTATTTACTGTGGAAAAACATGTTAAGAACGGGAAGAATATATTAATGATCAGAAATCATAGAGGAAAACTGCTTGTATTTTATAGACTAGACATGGAATAAAATAATGCGCACATTTCAGAAAAAAAAATTTTAAAATACCTCAAGTGATATAGTAATCGAGTAAAAATTAGCAATTTGTGTTTATATGTATATATATGGGTTATTAAAAGTTCTATACAAAATTATAAATTTCTTAATGCATCATAACGAGTCATGATATTCTAGCAAATATTTTAGAATTTTTAAAAAGCGATTTTAAAAAAATCTTCGAATTACAAACATAAAAATAAAATGATTTAAAACAATTTTTTATGCAAGCATTGGTTTTGTTTTACCGTTTTGGATTGTAAGAACATGTGAATTAAAAAAAAAATAAAGCGTTTTCAAATATATTGAATTATAAATGAATTCCATTTCTTAGAAAAAATAAGTTAATCGAAATTAGGGTGCCTATTTTTATATATCATTTAATTCAAAATTTGAAAATTATAATGAAATGAAAATCATCAGTTTACTTCGGCTGTATAGTATTAGAGTTTCTGATTAAAATTTTTATATTTCGTAAATTTAATGCGTAAAAATGAAGAATTCAACTGCAAGAAAAAAAGGGAAGAAATGGAATTAGAATTTTTAAATTCAATTTTTTCTGAAGCAATAATCATTTCTAATTCCATTTTTTAATAATTTTAAAGCAAAGTAATCGTTTGGAATAAATAAACCAATTCTTGATTGTTTTTATAACTGTACCAAATGTAATAAAAAAAATATTCACAAAAAAATTGAAATTTTTCCGAATAATTTACTTCTATTATTGTAACTAATAACTTAATAGAATTCTAGAATAAAATAGCTGAAATACCTGGTATTAAGCGAATCTTCATGGAATTTCAGTTATGAAAGATCGATTTTTAATATGTATATAATGCAATTTTCAAACCAATATATATTCATAACTTTTAGAATTATTAAAATGTCCTGTACTTTTTTTACATGTGTCCAAAATCTTGCAATTTCAATTTAAAATTTAAAAGGCCTTCATAAAATTGCTAATCATAATAAAAAAACAATAAAGATTTTGATTTATGAATCTGTGATTTTAATTGTTACTAGAAATTTGTAGCGCAATTTCTTTACAAAAAAATCATTCCAGACACTTTTTAAAGATCTGAAATATTACGAATATTATCAAAATACTCAAAACTCTATACGTTTGATATTTTTAACAATACAAATTTAATTTTAAAATTCTGTAACTTATTTACAGTACAGTGACTGAATGAGAGTTATATTAACGTCGCACTATAAAGCAACATAAGGGCTATTGGCAACGGACATTGTAACTTTGAACCTAGGTCAAGTGACGAGAACGACATCTTATTTGGCACTCCTCCCTAATTATCACACCACGCCAAAGGAAGAACTTTGAAACTCGACAAATTTATTATTCATTAGCCCCTCCCTTACAAGACGTGTGTTCAATGACACCTGACTTTATTTTACGATATGCATCAAAAAAAGCATTTTGCGTGCAAAAACATTTTTTTTTTTTTGAGAAATATAAATGCAGTGAATAAAAAATTAATCGAAAGGTGCTATATCCGTAAAACAAGAGAAAGCACACTAAATCAGTGCTTTTCAATGTTTCAGTACTTGTGACTCAATGCTCAATCATAATTTTAATCGCCTCCCCCCATCTTTATAATAACAATGTATTTAATTCAATAATACACTTTGACGCTGAAGCTAAAATACGACTTTTAACCTCTTAAATGCTACCAGCGTATGTAAACTTCTCGCTCAGCGAAAGCGTAATTTACCCTAGATGTATATATACTTCTTTCCGAAATACGATTTTTTCTGTGCATTGCTATCTATAAAATTATTCCGAATTCTTTGGAATGCAATAAAAGAACCTTGACAGTGTTTGCGAAGAATTTACTTGATTTAGAGGATTTGCTTATTTAATACTTTTCTCTTCCCCCCCCAATACATCACGTACGTGGAAAACGGTGACATTGGAGAGTGAATCGCGTAACTTTAATTCGGCAGTTAGGGGAATAATTATAAACCGTACAAATTATCAACAAAAGTGTTAATTTTTGTATATAATTTTATGTATGATAAGCCCATGGAATCGTTGATAAATATAAATCTTGTTCTCAACTTAGTATTGTTAAATTAATTATAAAATACATTATGTGGTACTGATACATTTATAAATGTATTATATCAGTGTAAATGAGTATTTTATTTTTGATTGTGTCAGATAATATTTTGTTTGCTTACTTTCAGTAAATTAATATTTTTTTAATTAAATAACCTTTTGTTTTCCTCTTTTAAATATGATTGCATCCCCTCATAGAATGTTCATGCCCTCCCCAGGGTTCGCTCCACAGTTTGAGAAACGCTGCACTACCAGGTGTATGCATATCAAATGAGACGATTGCTAATAGATGTCGCCACGCATATATGCAAACTATACGAAACCGTGACACGTGATTTTATTATAGTTTGACCTTTGATATTCATGTTTAGTTTACAATTGGACGAGAGTTTCAGCGTGTATTGTATTTTTTTTACTGTTTTGAAAATGTCGAATTTTATGCCTTCCGACCACGATTTGCGGACAACATTAATTTTTTGTTACCATCTGAAGAAAAATTCTGCCGAATCGCATCAAATGCTTGTGGAAGCATCGGTGGCAATGCTCTGAGCCGTGCGCAATGCTACATGTGGTTTGAAAAGTTTCAAAACGGTGATTTCGATGTGAGAAACGAGGATCATGGCAGACCAGCAAAAAAATTTGAAGATGCTGAATTGCAAGTATTACTTTATGAAGATGATGGCCAAACACAAGAACATTTTGCAGAATAATTGAATGTTGACCAGAGAACTGTTTCCCGTCGTCTCAAAGCAATGGGCAAGATAATAAAGGTCGGTAGATGGGTACCACACTAGCTAACGGACCGTCAACAGGAAAACCGAAAACTCGTGTGCGAAATGTTGCTTGCCAGCTACATGAAACTTGGGTTTATTTTGAGAATCCCAAGCGTAATCGATCATATGTTGACCCCCGGACAGCCGTCCAAATCGACCGCAAGGCCGAATCGCTTCGGCCGCAAGACAATGATGTGTATTTTCTGGGATCAGGAGGAACCAATCCATTATGAGCTTCTCAAACCCAGCGAAACCATTAATACTGATCACTACAAGCAACAATTACTTAATTTGAACATGCTATACTCGAAAAACGCGAGCAATACAAGAAACGGCAGCACAAAGTGGTTTTCCTTCATGATAACGCACTTAACTACCATGCTAAACCGACCAAAGACATCGTTAAGACGCTCGGCTGGGATCCCTTAGCGCATGCGGCTTATTCGCCAGACTGGGTTCCTTCCGATTACCACCTATTTGCATCATTGGGACACGCATTGGCTGACCAGCGCTTCACTTCTTACGAAAACGTCAAATCTTGACTTGATGACTTGCTGGCCTCAAAAGACCGATCATTTTTTGGGTGTGGTATTCACAAATTGCCCGAAAGATGGGAAAAATATGTAGCTAGCAATGGATATTATTTGGAATAAAGAAATATTAACAGTTTTTGCAAATTTAATGTGCTTTTTTTTTAAAACAATCGTCTCATTTCATTTGCACACACCTGGTAAATGAATCAAATTGTCTAAAGTTGAATAGTAGATGTCGTCGGGATATTGATCTGATTACAATGCCTTTTAATTTAATTTACCATGACTTTTTACTTTATTTTTTTCTGTTCCATCATCCCTTAAATAACTAGTAATAATCAGCACATACGCGTCACGTTTTATATTCAATTGAAATATCAATATTTACACAATTGTTTGACATAACACTATTTTATTTAATAAATTTATTAAAAGAGTAGAGTATATGTATCTCTGTCTCCTCCTCTCTCTCTCCTCAATCCTCTTTTTTATATTATATATATAATTAAATTACTATAAATCTAACTTGTGAAATAAAGCAATGAGCAAGAAAATAGAGCACAAAACAACACAGCCACAGTAAAACGTTAACTAACTCAACGCTTAAGGCTAAAATTGCAGGGTTAAACAAAATTTTCAGTTACCAACCTTCCCCTCCGTTTGCTTATGTTACTGGGCTTGAACACACTTAAATTTGAAGTACAAACTCAATTGAAAATAAAATAAAAAATCTAAAATATTAAAATTATTTTGTGAAAATTCTATAGTGTCATAATTTAAGAGTATCATAAAAACTTAATATATATATAAAATATTTGTATTTTAAATTATCTATGTATCGTCAAGGAAACTAAGAAATCGAGATTAAGTTTCTAAAAATAAAATCAGAAATGGATGTATGAGAAAAATTCCATTTTCTAAGCTCTTAGCTGAAATGCTAAAGAGTATTCCTTATATCTTCTGTATCTGCGAATAAAATTCGTATTAAACATGTTTATTTTAGCATTGTTATTTAATTATCAGTCAAACAAATCTCAAACAGATATGAAATTCTTGTTTTTTTGTGTAAATATATTTATTTTTTTTGTTGACTATATGAAATATTTTATTTTTAAAAAACTAAAAATATATAAAATTGAGTAGAATTTTTATTTCACGTTTAAGTTATGTGGAGTAAAATTTAATCCCTTATTTGATAAATTCCTTAGGCATTACTTGAAGCAAGAATATGAGACTTGATAAGTCTTGAAAACAATAAATTAAGTTGAATATTGTTACAGAAATTCTATGTTCTTAAAAAAGAATTTTCGAAGCAGCTTTAGCAAATAATGAGAATATTTTGGATCACCATCACAATAAAGCTTATTATTCCGTGTTTAACTATAAAACATTATAGGAATTGCATTATAGCATACGATAAATCATATATGATTTGTAATAATAAGTATTCCTCAAACTCAAGAGAGAGGTAATTATTTCAGAACATACTTAAGTGTGTAACTTAATAACCTTAATATAGGATGATTATATCAATGAAATCCTATACATATTGGAGAATAAATTACTATCATATCCTAGAAGGGAATATATAGGAATTCCATCACAAAATATTCCTTTAGATATATCTGAACTTATATTAATTGTGTTAATATAGTCTATGCAATATTAATTGTAGTATTTATAAGCTGTGAGTTTGTTGTTGAAAAGAGTAAATAATTCAGATACAATCAACTGAATTCACTTGATTTGATATTAAATCCCTTATTAAATGCTATAAATTTATTTAAGAGATAATATTGCAGCAGATAAAGCTCAAGTCAGAAATCTGGAGAAATTTAGCAAAGGGGAAAATATACATTTATTTGTGTTGTCTAATAACAACTCCCTGAGATCTATTTGGAATCTATTTTCAATGACATTGAATGGCATTAATTTCGAATGCATTTGTAAGCAAGTTGATAAATAATATTTATGCAAGCAATCTAGAACTCATTTCTTTCGCCATCTAAAGGAAATAAAATAATTCATAGCTAAATATAATTAAAACTTCGATTTAAATCCATTTATATATTTAAATATCTTAGGAATTTAAATACAATACTCAAATAGTAATTCTAAATTATAGAAATGCACATATAGTATTAATTTTACATAAAAGCATCCCCAAAAAATTCTTCTTTTAAGCAGTTTCTACGAATATGGTTGTAATTATAAACATTTATTATGCTGTAATTAAGCCAGTGTTTTTCAAACTGTGGGGCGCACCCCCC
Organism: Trichonephila inaurata madagascariensis; assembly: GCA_019973955.1. Classification (NCBI taxonomy): domain Eukaryota; kingdom Metazoa; phylum Arthropoda; class Arachnida; order Araneae; family Nephilidae; genus Trichonephila; species Trichonephila inaurata. The sequence continues at coordinate 15,819 of BMAV01023675.1, forward strand.
TTGGGGGCATGACGACTCTACGAGGGGGAGACGAGCATATTGAAAAGTCAAAATCAAAAAATTATTAAGTTACTGAAAGTAAACAAACAAAAAATACATTCTGAAATAATAAAAGTTAAAACACATTTAAATGATATATTATACTTATAAACGTATCAGTGTACATAATGTATTTTATAATTTAAATTTTAAAAATACTAAGTTAAAACAAGTTTAATATACCAGTGACCCCATAGGATTGTCATACATAAAAAAATTATATACAAATATTAACACTTATCTTTATAATTTGTAAGGATTATTATTGATCCTTTAACTGCCGATTAAAGGGGAGGGGGTGGAGGAATAAAGAAGCACAAATATTCTGAAATAAGTATTTTCCTCTAAACATTATCAAGATCTTTTTATTGCATTCCAAAGCCTTCGGAATAATTTTATGGATGCAGAGAAAAGATTGTACTTCGGAAAGACGTATATATACGTCCGGAGAAATTAACGCTTTGAGTGAGCTAGACGTTTATATACGCCGGTGGCACTTAAAAGGTTAAGGTGGTATCGTAGTTTCAGCGTCGAATTATAGTATTATTGAATTCACTACATTGTTATTGTATGGGGGGGGGGGCATGATGAAAATCATGATTGAATATTGGGTCGCGAATATTGAAACTTTGAGAAGCACTGAATTAAGCTGTTTCGAACAATATTTAATGACACAATTTTTTTTCACGTCTCATTTTTTTTTGCTTTGTGATTCTTGTTTATGGTGTCACACATTCTTTCTTATAAAAATAATGTTTAGTTCAGAGAGTTGCACCGACCTTTAAAATTCGTTTTATGATTTAAAACTCTCCCTATATTTGGCATGCATAATTTTTTTAATAAACAAGATTTCAAAGAAATAATTTGTAAACACACACACACAAATGACGTTCTTTTGGAAAAATAGAAGTTTAAAAATGGCAAATCGTGACAGAAGCTTTGAATTTGAATAAAACCTAGAGAAGATCGGTTTCTATGACACCATACAGATAAAACCTTTCCTATCACTTTTTTCTCACATTTAAGAATTTTTTAAATCCGCAATGCATTTTTCGGATTGAATTCAATGATTTTTGGCTGTACGTGTCATTTTCGCTCACTCCGATAAAGCATTCTGCTTGTAAATTGTTCCTTTTTAGGGGTTTAGCAACAATCATGCCAAAAAATAGATCTCGAACTCTTTTTTTTTATGTGGAGAGGAGATAGGAAAGTTGTAATGCAAGACGTGCGAAGATTGTTCTGAAAAGTTAGAAGGAATAATAAAAAAATCTGGAATTTTTTTTTCTTTTTTGCTGAAGTAATATGGTGAGACTCGAATTTTTATTTGTTTGTTTTTCGTAAAAGGTAGATCTTCGAACTATTTACTTATTGTGTGATATTTAGCATATATCAATATTATTTAAATAATAAATTTTCTTCTTAATTATTTAATTTGTATTCATAATTTTTACACTATTTACTTCAATTAATTTTAGCATTCTAATATTAGAAAATTTCACGATATTATACAACTATATATTCGTTTTAAATTATAATATCTGTGTCCTAGCTAAGCTTTCAATTAAAATGAAAAACATTTTTTATCCCCTTCGACTTTTTGTTTAAAAAGAACAGGAATTGAATTTCTAAAATGGAAGTATATCTATCTTTTACACCCTCGTAACCTCCCTTTTAATCCATCTCCAAAAGATCCATTTTTTGTGAATCCCTATTCAATAAATGAAACATGCTTTTAATACTTCAAATATTTTAGTCAAATAGTTGAAAACCTGGATTTTTTTTATCTTTAATGCACCTGTAATTTCCCTTGGGTGATGATATCCACAAAACCAGTTTTAACGAACAAAAGAAACATTCACACCAAATTTCAAGTCATTTGGTCAAATAATTCCAAAGATCTCGAAATGAGAAAATTACTTTTCTCCTGTCTATATATAAATAGATAAACATTCCTTTTAAAATTTTCGTTTTGTACATGTAATAAATTCTAAAATTCAGCTTAAGTAAATGCATTAAAAACTAAAATCAGAAATAAAAAAAATTTCAATTTCCACGCGTGTAAAACTTTTTGTGCGTACTTTAGTGGTTTTCATTAACATCTGAATGAAGAACCCCTTCTAAATTATTTCCTAAGCCACAAACCGAGAGGAAATCATAAATCGAAGACAAAATTAAAAAAAGAAAAGAAAATTTCATATTGTGCTACTTGATGCATAAAACTTAAACTTTTTTTCAATCTTTACTAAACCCTTCCTGTCCAAGTTAGTGTACACGATCTTAAAACAAGATCACCCATAAAAAAATTATCGTTTGCAGTGATGACATTTATATTCATATCGCATTTCTCAAGAAAACACCTGAAATAATAGATGTAAGATATAGCAACAGGATCTACTGTTATACAGTAGAACCTGTTTTTGTGCGGTGCTTTTTTTGTGCGATTTTATTTTTGTGTGATTATTATGTACGATCTTTTTTTTTTATGCAGTATATGAATTTCGACGAATTTGGCTTCACTGTAATATGTTCTATCAATGTAGATATATACACTTCAAGACGCTCTGTTCATAGGTTATAAACAGTCTCCCGACAATGCGCGTTAAATTGCCTTCTCCGTACGCGCTAGCAGCACACGCTTGCTTGAAGACGAAACTGTCAATGTCAGCGATATTATCAACAATCTGATAGATTATGAAGACGGACAAAAAGAACCTGATTCTTTGATAAAATATATGGAGGGATACAGTTTTCCAACCAATCAGATAAGCATTTTCTTAAAATAGATACCAATTTCGATTGGACTTTGAACTTCCAAAAAGAGCTTCGATCATGCATATCTGGTTATCGAGAAATTTACAAGCAATCGACCGTCGTCGCAAAACACTAATCACTTGCTTTATGGTACCAAAATATAAATCAATTCAAATTGTTTCTTCAAGTGACGAAAGCGATTTTGAACTAATTCATCACAGTAAGATGCGAGTTTTGGATTACAGCGAGTAGCAGCGAATTATGTACGTGTATTTTGAAAACTTTTCCATCTGTACAGTAAAAAGTTAAATGTTTTTAAAATGCTTGAAAGTGCAATTTAATTATTCATTTTATTTGGAAGCACTTTCTCATACATTTCGTTAATAAGTGACGTATTTTCTAAGGGGAGGCTTTTTTTCTAATTCCTACTATTAGTTCACAATCTCCCTATGTCTTTTTCAAACTTTCAATCGTTAATAAAATACATTTTAAAGCGCTCAATTGAGCTGAAATATTTATATACACGATTATTTTAGACGGCAATACGGTAATTTAACTATACTTAATAAAAATTAATTGCTTAAAATTAATTATTCAAAAAATTAGACATGTTGGCCACGTTGGCATCATCTTCGGCGGCTTAGTGACCATTTTGGAGACTTGTGTCAAAACTTTAAAAGGTTTTTTTTTCTCACATTTTAAAACACTCATTTGAATTGAAACTTTCTATACACGATTGTTTTGGGTAACAAGACGATAATTTACTTAAAATGAATTAAAATTAATTGACTGACCCTAATAACTTAAAGAATTACAGATACAGTCCCGTTGGCTTCGTTTTTAGCGACTTGGGTGAAAACTTTAAACGATATTTTTTATCGCGTTTTAAAGCATCCAGTTGAACCGGAACTTTTTATACACGATTATTTTTGATGACAATAGATTTTTAATGATAATTAATATAAATTAATTCATTAATATTGTGATCTGCATATGATATACATATTTATATTAATTTTAATTATTTCATAAGAGTACTAAATAAAAATTTTCCTTTGTTGATAGGGAAGGAATTGACTTTATTTTTTCTATACTTTTTTTAAATTTGAC
>BMAV01023676.1:0-13351 GCA_019973955.1 Trichonephila inaurata madagascariensis
GCAATTTAGGCATGAAACTGAATTGGAGGGAAATTTTCTCCAGTTTCCTGCACTCGTGATTCAGCCCACAAGACTTTCGGATTCACTTATTTAACGAGCACGTGATCCGTGTGTACTCGGATGAACGGGGACGAAAGATGTGGAGCTCAGTTCGGCCAGTGAATGATATCACTGCCCAAACTTTGACACCAGCACCACTTTAGCTACGTAGTTCAGTAACACTGTGCGCTTTAGATCGAGTTCCTAGGACTCTCCAGGTCCGTTTCCTTCGGGAATCATTGTTTATACAGAATCAAGACTTATCGGGGGAACGATACATGGATTCACTCCTGAGGTGTCCAATGGATGTGTGTGATTTAGAGCCCCCAAGATTATAATTATTTATAATATTACAAATTTAATTATATTTAATGTTCATTTACATATATCAATTAAATATAAATGTAAATGGATTGTTTATTAACTTTACAATTAGTAGCAAAATAAGGCATATGAGGCATTGGTACGTCATTCTACAACAAGGAAACTTTGAACTTCAATAGATTTTACGTGTATTAGCCCTGCAACATGACAGATATTTAACAGTGCATGCTCAAATTCACAAACGTGACTGAAATATCACCCATCTGGTGCTCCAACCATGATCACTACGCTAACATTGTTAAAATCAAAAATAATTTCCACAACTTCAATCTTTTAAAACACAGAGTTGTCTTTTTAATTATATTCAATCGGTTTTCCTTTGAAATCACTTTTGAAACAACTAGACAAACACTTGCATTCATTGAGGGTTTTTTTAATTGTCACTCCAAACTCTGTAGTTAATTTTTTAAACATGGTTTTTTTCTATGAGTAGCATTAATGAAGTTATATTTCTATATGTCTGTGTTCAACTGGTATCATTTCAAGTTAGTATTGGGACCTAGAGGATTATTTGGAAGTTTTCTGCGTGCTTCTCCTACTAATCTTGAACATATCAACACAAAGAACACAATACTATTCTGTTGAAAATTTCATACTCTCAAAGTCAGCAAGTAAATGTGTACATACCAGGTGTATGCATATCAAATGAGACGTGTGCTAACAGATGTCGCCACGCATATATGCAAACAATACGAAATCGTGACACGTAATTATTTTATAGTTTGACCTTTGATACTCATGTTTAGTTTACATTTGGACGAGTTTCAGAGAGCATTGTTTTTTTTTTTTTTTTTACTGTGTTGAAAATGTCGAATTTTATGCTTTCCGACCACGATTTGCGGACAGCATTAATTTTTTGTTACCACCTGAAGAAAAATTCTGCAGAATCGCATCAAATGCTTGTAGAAGCATACGGTGGCAATGCTAGGAGCCGTGCGCAATGTTACATGTGGTTTGAAAAGTTTCAAAATGGTAAGATCAAAAGGATCGTGGCAGACCAGCAAAAAAATTTGAAGTTGCTGAATTGCAAGCATTAATCGATGAAGATGATGGCCAAATGCGCAAGAATATCTTGCAGAATAACCAGAGCACTGTTTCCCGTCGTCTCAAAGCAATGGGCAAGATAATAATGGTCGGTAGATGGGTACCACACGAGCTAACAGAACGTCAACAGGAAAACCGAAAACTCGTGTGCGAAATGTAGCTTTCCCGCTACAAACGCGTCATATCTCCATCGTATTGTGACTGGTGTTGAAACTTGGATTTATTTTGAAAATCCCAAGCGTAATCGATCATATGTTGACCCCGGACAGCCGTCCAAATGGACCGCAAGGCCGAATCGCTTCGGCCGCAAGACAATGCTGTGTATTTTCTGGGATCAGGAGGGTCCAATCTATTATGAGCTTCTCAAACCCAGCGAAACCGTTAATACTGATCGCTACAAGCAATAATTACTTAATTTGAACAATTCTATACTTAAAAAACGCGACCAATACAAGAAATGGCAGCTTAAAGTGATTTTCCTTGATGACAACGCACCTAGCCACCATGCTAAACCGACCAAGCACATCGTTAAGGCGCTCGGCTGGGAGCCCTTAGCGCATGCGGCTTATTCGCCAGACTTGGCTCCTTCCGATTACGACCTATTTGCATCATTGGCTGACCAGCGCTTCACTTCTTACGAAAACGTCAAATCTTGGCTTGATGACTGGCTGGCCTCAAAAGACGGATCAGTTTTTGGGGGTGGTATTCACAAATTGCCCGAAAGATGGGGGAAATATGTAGCTGGCGATGGATATTATTTGGAATAAAGAAATATTAACAGTTTTCGCAAATTATTTGTGCTTTTTTTAAAAATAATCGTCTCATTTCATTTGCATACACCTGGTAATTGTCTACAACACATACATCACTCAATTTATTGAATTCTCCCTTTTTAGAATCAAAGGGACACAATTATCCCTTTAAAACCCGACCCGCACGATCGTGCGGGTTAGATATTCTTATACGTTTTTGCTTCTGGAATATCCGTATGTAAGAAAATCACGATTCTAATGATTGAGCCCGTTTGCTAAAAGTGTAAAGTGTTACTTTTTATCAACAGATGATGGTTGTGGTCCATGTTTTACTTTTAGCTAAAAATCTAGCTTTGTTTTCAAATACAACGAAAACACGTTTTCGTGAAAAGGTAATTATCAATGTATTTCTAATTTCTTTGATACAAATTTTTGTATTAATGCTTAAGTAATAGAAAAATAGAGAAAATAATAATTATACTCTATTAATGTGGCTTGTAGGACTCGGGATTTCGTTATCCGCACTATCGTGCAAGTTGGGCGTTACTTGAGTCACGGCAGCTGTATAAGTAAGTACTTACTATGCGAATTTTCTTTTCTGTTTCAATAAATTTGATGAAAGCCTACATAAAAATGTAATATATAGTTATATATAATAAATAGCAAATTTTCTTGGTGGTTGCCGTGGATGAGCCCCCTTTTTTTCTCTCTCTCTCTGTATTTTGCAATTGATTTTCTTTTTCATACATTTGATGAGGAATGTCCTTTTTATCCTCTCCACAGATATCTGCATCCATATCTTTCCCTCCCGAAAAAAAACAAATCTGGGTTTTCCGGTGGTAGTTAGTATGGTGTGGTTTTAATATATACGAGGTCTGGCTATTAAATAACGAGACTTCACGCCTAGAGGGCGCTCTAGAGGGGTGGGGGAAAAAACGAGTAGTGCGTTGGGTGTCTGGAAATCTCTATTCACGTGCCAAAACACATTTTCGTCACTACTATAGTATTTGTGCAGTAGCTTTTTGAAACGAACATGTTTTTTTTTCTCGTACCGAAAACCATGTGTGACGAAAAACAGTAGCAACGTATCAATCTCAAATTTCTTGTTAAGTTGAAAAAAACTCCAACTGAGTGCTATAAATTGTTGCAAGAGGTCTATGGAGACAATTTTCTATCTCGTTCGCGTGTTTTTGAGTGGTGTAAGTGCTTCAGTGAGGGCCGAGAAAGCACTGAAGAGGACTAGCGCCCAGGTCGCCCTGTCATTGTTTCAACTCCGGAAACAGTGACCAAAATCAACCAAATTGTGCGTGCAGATCATCGAATGAGCATCCGGATGATTACCGAGACTGTAAACGCCGATAAAAAAACGATTAGAAAAATTTTACACGGGGAATTACGCATGACAAAAGTCTGTGCGAAGTTGGTGCCAAAAAACCTGACCAAAAGCTCTTGTGTCAACAGGTCTGCTCAGATTTCCTTGAAAGGTTAGGAAAAGTTAGGTTACTTGCGACGAAACGTGGATTTTTCAATACGATGTTGAAACAAAGCGGCAATCGATGCATTGAAAGACGCCTGAATCGCCCAAAATCAAAAAAAGCAAGGATGTCCAAATCAAAATTCAAGGCAATGTTGATCGTTTTTTTTTTCGACATTAACGGTATCGTGATGACGGAACGAGCTCCAGAGCGTCATACTGTCAACCAAACTTACTATTTATCAGTTTTGGTAACACTGCGAGAACTTAAACAATTAGTTTTAATCAATTTATTTTCATTAACTATAATTATATTATTGTATTGTCATCCAAAATAATCATGTACGTAAAATTTCAGCTCAATCGAGCGCTTTAAAATGTATTTTATTAACGATTGAAAATTCCACCAAGATAAATAAATAAATAAAGAGAAAGCGTGAGCTAATAGTAGGAATTGAAAAAAATAAAATAATGATCTTGCTTATCGGTGAGTTTAAAAAATTAACAGAAATTACTGAGAAAAGACAACGTAAATATTCTAAAATGGTTTTGAAGGAGAAACCTGATAAGGATATCCGCTAAAATACTGAATTCTACACAAATAGAAGTAAATAATCTGAAAAAAAATATATTTGTTCTTGATGCTTACTGTCCATTAAAAAAATCCTTAAATAAAATACTTAATTTTACAGAAAGTACTTCAAATCATAATATTAAAAGTAGTTTCACTCAGAGGCGCTGTAGTTTATTCCCTTCTTGCATCAATAAAAAACGAGAAATGTAATGCAAAAATCCAATAAGCCGTTTAAATATTCCATCTTTTCTTCAATAGTATTAAACTGCTTTTAGATGAAAGGAAAATTTTCATTTCGCCATTCATTGGAAACCAATACAATAATGCAGAAAAATCATTTCTCGTCTGCCTTTTTTCTTTATTTACATTTCACTTCCGTTCGTTTCTTCAGCCGATTTCAGGAGAAAAATAAATACGGGAATTCAAACTTTAAAAAAAATTGGTCAAAGGAAAATATATAATAATATTTATTTTCAAGGAAATACCGCAATAATCTGAACTTCATTTTCGTTGAATATGAAGGGATACAAAAATCTCTTGAATAGATTAACCAAATAAAAAAGTTATTCTTTAAATATTTATTCGAATTTTGGTGTGTTTATCGAAAACCGTTTCATAATATTCTGAAATCCTGGATTTGAATGTGAGATTTAATATTCTTCCAAAAAGTGATTGAGTCAGATGTAAAAATGTAGCTAAACTTGAATATTTTTAAATCCATTCGATTTTCGATATCACTTGTAATTACTGAGTTACCTCCGAGAATAAAGCTAGTGCTGTAATCTTAAATTTTAAAACTCCTCAATTCAAAATAAAAGTAAAAGGCATTTTGTGACCTTAGGCAATTCTTTTACAAATAAAACCCTTGATATAAAATTTATGAGTTGAAGTTAAACGTTCTGAAAGTTTCTAAAAAACTTTTTCACTGAACTAAAATGCAAGAATTCTTACTTTTTATGTTATAAAAAAAGAAAGAAATCAATGATACAAATGCTTAAATTTAAAGACACATAAACAGATTCTAATATATTTTTCAGAACAGCACTCGATTCATTGAAAATATTCTTGATCTTAAAAGGAATAAAAAACTGTTAATCGCGATGAGTATTACTTTTAATTTAAGCAACTTTTAAAAAATCTGACAGACACATGTCTCAAAATTTTTGATTGGCAAATAACAAAATTCAGTGTTTTGTGCAGATAACACTAATAACCAGAAACGAAGAACAACTGCTAGAATCCCAAAAACTCATTTAAATGAAACATAATGTAACCCTCACGCAAAGGACAAATACTTAATTGATAGCTCTTGTCTATAACATGACAGCAAATAATTTATTTACACCAAATACATATTAAAAGGAAATTGAAAAAATAAATTAAGCACATACTTAAAGAAGAAACACAATAAGATAAGATGATTAATATAATTAAAACAATTAATATAAAAAAAATTTTCTTAAGTCAGTTACTACTTTGGATGTATGAATAGAAAGTATTTCATTAACGATTGAAAATTTGAACTCCAATATATATATATAGAGAGAGAGAGAGAGAAAGAGAATGTGTGTGAAAACTAATAGAAGGAATTGAAAAAAGAGCATGATTCGTCTGCATTGCTGTAACAATGCACACCTGGTTTGGCTAGTGTAGCTGAAAAACCGATTTTCGACGTAACTTTTGTCATTGTTGTAACAGTAACATTGTTACAACAATGGAGACGAATCTAAGTTGCCGTCGAATACAGGTAATTAATTTAATTTAATTTAACTAATGAATTAGTATTCGAAAAAACTGTATTAGCTTCAACTGTCATCCAGTACAAGTTTCAAAAATTTATTCGAACTTCATTGGATGAATAGAAAATATTTTATTAACGATTAAAAATTTGAACAAGACAAATATATAAATAAAAAGAGAGAGTGAAAAATATTAGGAATTGAAAAAAAATTCTTTTTTATTATATTATTCATTTATTAAAAATAAGAAGCACTTCTAGTTTATTTTTTACCCCTTGCTTATTTAATCCACTCGCGGAGCTCAAAAGGATTTTTATTCAGGTAGCTTTTGATACATTGAATACTTTTTCCGGAAAAGGATGTAAAAATAAAATTCGAAAAGGGAGCTGCTATGCAATAAAATAATTTCGATATTCATTATCGTATTTGTTCATACACTTTTAAATATCAAATTTTCATTGAAAAAATACAACATAAAATTAATTTGATTTTTGCATATAATTTTTACAGAAAATATTTTTTATTCTAATAGCAATGTTGCGTAATGTAACTTCTTTTCTATTTTAAAGAAATGCAATTTTAACTAGATAATGCTTTTATTAAAGTGCTTTTTACTAAATTTTTCTTTAGAAAATTAATATTAATATTTAGTTAAGATTTTCATGTTCATGCTGTTTATACATGAGTAGAAATTATGATTATCTTTCGGTATGCACTTATATATTACCTTTTGGAGATTAATTTTTATATTTTAGAAATAAGTTTCACGTATGCAGTAAGGGCACAAAATGCATTATTGGCACTCGAATTTTGGAATAATTATAATGAAACATGTTAGTTTAAGTTAGAGGTATCAAAAGAATTCGAACATTTAAGGAAATAATTTCAATGTTTATATATGTATTGCCCTCCTCTGTAACATGGTATTTTTAACCAATTTTTATTTACTCAGAATCATTAAGCCTGATTGCTACTTAACATCAGCCTAATTATCAGAATGCGTACCTCTGCAAAGGGAACTAATTTGATATAGGAGTGCTACGCGCCAAGCGCTGTTTGATGCGACTCCTTAATCCCACCAAGCAGCGGTTTTTGTCGAGTTACATGGCATCCAAGTTGGCGGCCGAGCGATGACAAATCGTCAGGAAATTACTTGTAAAGAACAGTCTAGAAGTATATTTCAAATGAAGAATATAGAAAAAAATTAAAAATAACCAATATCAATTAATAATGAATATTAATATAAAATAATAAAAATTATATATAATAATAATTATAATAATATGCAACATATTATTAATATCATATAATATAATTTAATAGTAATTATGATTTATGACAATATCCATTTTATATTTGTATTTAATAATATTCGTTTAATATAATTATTTAAAATAATAATGCTCATATAATATAATAATAAGAATTATAAATAAATAACATTTGTAATATTTATAAAAAAATTTTAAAAAAATAACAATTATAAATAAGTAATATAAAAACAATTATTATATATAATAGCAATATTATAAATATAAAATAATTACATAATATTATTAAAATTAATAATGACTACCAATTAATAGGTGCTTGCAATATTCCAAAAACTACGAGTTATTTCAATGAATTTCATCGAACAAGGAACGTTCAAGAAAGCATTATTGAAAAGTAAAATTAAGTGAAACTGTTCGATTTATAGCAATAATTAAAAGCATGGCCCACTCGTTCTTTTAAAAAAAATATTTTTGTACTCACCTATAATATTATAAATATCCATATTCGAAAATAGCACATAATACAAAAGAAGACTGAAATAGTAGCTTGAAATATGATTGCAACAAAAATGGTTACATTTTCTAAGAAACCGAATTAATATCGTCTGAAATTAATAACCGCAGGAAAAAGAACAATACAAATTTAGACTAATGTAGATTATCCCCATTGCAACCACATTACCAGACGATAAAAAATATCAAGGTAACCAAATTGTAATATCACCCATCTCTGCGAACATAAACAACAACTTGGCGTGTAGCACTCTTATATCAAATTAGCACCCCAGAAGGAACTACGCATTCTAATAATTAGGCCTGCGTTATACATTTTTAAAAAATAAGAACTCAACCACACTGATAGACATTGTGAAATATTAGTGTTAAGAACCATAATTGTAACTTGGAGAAACAAAAAATTTTTATAAAATACTCTGAATATATATACTTTAAATTAAATTTTCTAACCGAAATGGGTACAACAGGCTTCTGTTTTACTTCAAAAGCATTCTGAATCTTTTTAGTTATGCATGAAAACGTTATGACACTATTTTCACAATTTCCATTTTAAGCAATTTTCCGAATTGTTTTTTATAAATAAATCATTAAATACTGAAGTCTTTCATCAAATACTTGACATCTGGAGGAAATGATGTAAATTTAAAAAAAAAACATTTTGGTCATATTTCCTATTTTAGAGTAATTCATAAATATTACACTAAATATAAGCTAATATCATTTTATGATGAAGTCTTCATTTACTTATAAAAAAGAAATGTTAAACAAAACTTCACATAATTCTTTTTATAACTTCTCGATAGAAACTCAGTTATACAGTTTCTTCCAAAAGTTGTTTTCCTGTGCAAAAAAGAATTGAGATTTCAGTATTTCTTTACTATGCAGTACACAAATCTCTAACAAAATATATGTGCTATTTTCTACTAGGACGGATTTGGTATATTAGAAAATATTGCTTATAAAACAAACAAAAAATTCACAAGAAACCAAAAATATTCTTCTTGTAGATAGAAACATTTGTATATGATATTCTGAAAAGGGAGTAATTTTTTCACAAAATTCTTTCTAGGAATATATTTACATTTTCCCCGGATAACAGAAGAAAAGGAAAAACTATCCGCAGTTTCGTCCCACATTTTAAATATACTAGAACAGATTATTAACATTAGTTTTTATGTAATATATTAATGATTTATGGTTATTTAAGTCACATAAACCCTTTTACATAGATAATAGACAATGTATTATTCTGTGTCAAAATATTTTTAACTTTGGATGTATAATCTTTATATAATGTTTAATTTATTAATAAATAATATCAAGTTCTAAATAAAAATTTGGAACAAAGAAGATTCTTAATTATACCTGAAGGAATTAAAATGTTCAAAAAAATAGATTCGTGACGGGCGGCTCACGCGTCTTTTCATTAATATGTCCTTTAGATTCTTTGGGTCCAGAATTAATAGCAACTATTTTCGAACCAAACCCAAGAAGTGAAGCATGAAGGAAAGATGCAAATTAGGAAGCTTTTAAATATCAGAAGTTAGAGTAAGCGGTGTGGCAATTTGGGGAATGTTATGATAGTTCGTGATTCAAGTTTGAAGAGTTTTTGAAAGGCTAAGTGACAGCCAACAAAGTTATCCGTGACAGAGAGTCCTTAGGTCAAGATGCATGCCATTGCACTCTAGTGAACCCCAACTTCAACTAGGATCAGGTTGATCGCTACTTCATTCGATATGAAGGTAGGAGTGACTATTTAATATTAGGATCTGTGATAAGTATTGGAATTGAGCTTAGGCGAGTTAGTTATTGATAGTGGTCCGGGTTACGTTATTTCGGTATTATATATATTGTGTGTTTAGCCACCGTAGATTCTCTCACATATATTATTATTATCTAATCTGTTAGAGGTTTAAGTTTATGGTATGAATAAAGTCATATTAAGATCATGGAAATTCTAGTTCTTCATTTATTTCTACACCTCTAGCTCACGCTGACAATCAAGGAGAAGGGCCCTCAAGGGGGGGGGGGCGCGCGTCCTTACAGATTAACTACTCCAAGTAACAAATCTTGTACCAAATTTATTTTCACTGTACTATTTGTATTCAAACAATTTATAAAGATAATGTATAAGGCACGAAATGTAATATATTTTTGTTCATACAATAAAATAAAAAACACAGACTGTGAAATATTTTGCAACATAAAAATAATAAATAACAATTGAAATTCCATATACTCATGTAAAACATTTATGATTGTGCAAATACTGATACTCTTAAAGAATTCCCTCTTTGTCCTCACTAACACAAGCAAACATTTTGCCTCATCTCACACTGTACCTAACCTACTACCTGAATTTCAGCCATCCATTTCCTTATATCTAACACTGCTTAATCTCCATTTAATGGGCCACGGTAGCTAAGTAATCAGGACAACGGACTCGTGGCCGGCGTGTCATGAGTTTGAGCCTAGTACCACTGAAGGGACCGTGAAGGGGATCATTGCACGTTGAATCTGTCGAGGCTCAAACGTCCTCCCGTTGGAGTGGTGAGAAAGTTAGAAGAGGGTTTCGTCCTCGTCACTTTACCATGGTTCAAAAATATGAGGTCCGTCACTTAAAGCCCTCGAGTAGCTGAGTAGTGTGATGTTAATATTCACTCACTCACTCTGAATTCAATGTCACCGTAGTAGACGAGTACTCATATTTGCAACCTTGAGGCGAGTCGTGGGTTTGAGTCCTTGTACAAGTGAAGACTAACCATACAGATGGGCTGATGTACGTTTCATCTATTGCGGCTCAGATATTCCTATGAATTTTCAGGTGTGGAAGTTTAGAAAATGAGGTACTAGCTCAGGAAATGCCCTCGTTACTTAACCGAGGCTCGAAATTATGCGGTCCATTACCAATAGGCATAGTGAAACTTCAAAGTTAGACGTTAATGAAAATTCAAATGCTCCATAATCGACATTCCCTCATCAGTTCAAGTATGATATTTTCTTTCCACATCTTACAAATCTGTTACCCTATCAACTCTGAAACTCATCTGTTCCGTTGTGTAATATTACAATCGTTCTCATCCAATAGTCAATCTTCCATTTTTGCTTCTGCTGCAGCTCACATTTTGAAATAAAATTTTAAAAAATAATAATTCATTTATAAGAAAAACTCCCAAAGTAAAATAGTAAATAGTACATGATACAATACAGAACCCACCACCACATGCACACCCCCAAAAAAGCATTTGCATATAAGACATCAGTATAGACAAGGACATGATTCTCTATAATGTACATCCAGGATGTCAAACTCAAAGGCTAACTTGTGCCAAACAAACAATATTTACTTGAGGTGGTCCGCAAAAAAAAATCAATATTCCCAGAAACGTAAATATATTTCGAATAAAACGTTATAATAAGCATAAATGAAAGAACAATAAAAACTTAATGTTTACGTCCTGACGCTTGACATCTCTTTTCTGCTACTATCTTTCCTATTTCAAAATAAATTTTGATTCTAAATTATGTATTATTGTGGGCCGATATACTGGCCGGACCGCAAAAATATTCATTGTGGGCCGCATGCGTCCCACGGGCCTCAAGTTTGACACCCCTGATGTAAATGAATTTATCAAAAGAATCGCATATATTAAAACTCGTTTGGCATTATATCATACATACCAGGAATCAAAAACGGTAATTCAAATCTCATGTATTGAATTAAAAATTAAAAATCATCTTTCGGTAATGTTTCCTATTTACATAGTTTTCGATATCATATCTGATATCATTTAGAAAGCTTCTTATCCTTTTTTTTCTTTCACTAGAATCATCTTAACAGTTTTCACATACGTTTTCAATGTATTTTTCTTTTTAATTATATTTTGATGTGATCATATTATTTTCATATTTTGTTTTTAATACTTTTTTTCATTTTCACTTGTTTTAATCAAGAGTTTCGGCTAGCATATTCTAATTTGGCGCTCTCTCTCTCTCTCTCTCTTGCGCTGTAAACTCCACCATTGTTCACTCACTATTTCTGGAATCGTAATCATTCAGCCAGATTTTCCACTCTAAGCCTTCATTTCTATTAGAATGGTTGTTTACGAAACTTGGAGTCAGAACGTGCATATTCGAAGATTTTAATCATTCCTCCCTTTGAGAGCTAAACAATACTTGGAATAACTCCTACGTATGACCACAACTCAAAGTTATTATGTCTTTGATCTTAAATATAAACCCAGATAGGTTCAAACTTATACAATAATCACTTGTTTATTTGTGTTATGCTTACTTATCAAATACTTTTGTATTTGGTTTCGAATTTTGAAATAAATAGTTCGTTATCAATTCATAGTATGTTTGAAACTCCATAAATGAGTTTACTGAATAAAATAACAATTTAATTATGATAAACGTAATTATAACATTTCTAACTTTTGAATACCTTTGATATGGCTGATTTTGAGAAACCAGCGAGATTTGCTGTCTTTGAAATCGGAGCCTCTGCTAAACGGGCCCCAGCAATAAACCTTTTTTTCAAAGGGGGAAAGATCTCTCATTGTCTCCCATTTTACTTCATCCTTCGTTAAAAGCATACTTACACTTTACTTATATTAGCAATCTAACCACGAGTTATCAACGTCATAAAAAAATTGCATTCTTCA
Organism: Trichonephila inaurata madagascariensis; assembly: GCA_019973955.1. Lineage (NCBI taxonomy): Eukaryota > Metazoa > Arthropoda > Arachnida > Araneae > Nephilidae > Trichonephila > Trichonephila inaurata. The sequence goes on from BMAV01023676.1 coordinate 12,464, forward strand.
TTCCTAGCAATCTTTAAAATTCAAAAAAATGCAAGCTTTTTAAAAATTTAAAATGTACGCTTTAAAATGTATTTCTTAGATATAAAAGTCTACTTCGACATTTTGTAAAACCTTCCTTTTTTAACACGCATTTATTAACTTCACCTGTATGTAGCAGAATCTTTGTGAACTCGATTCTTACCCACTTTAAGAGGTCAGATTAATCAGAAATTTTGCACACTTGTCAAGGATCGATGACGATACAATAATTTAATAATGTTGTTCCACTGTTCTGATCAGGATCACCAGGAGTAACGATTTCACATTTCCAGATTTGGCGACTAAAAGATATATTTACATTCCTAAAGCGAAAACGCTCATGGTTAATACAAATACAACACACAAAAAAAGTGTTCTTTACGTGAAAAAGGCAAGAATGCAATTCTTCCTCAATTTCTTAGTTCCATCAACTTTAAAAACGTGTTTTTTTAGTTATTTAAACTATCATTTATTTATTTTGTTCTAATTTTTTTATCGAAAGAAATTTGATGCATCCTTAGTAAACCATTAAAACCATAATAACTCGTCTGCCGTTCAATAACTAGATATTATAAATGTTTAACTTCCTTTATAAAAATCAATTCGCATGTAACAAACAGTTTGATACTCTTTAATTTTACAAAAATAAATCAAAATAGTTTTAAAATACTTGCATTTGTATTATTAATTTTAATGTACTTGCATGATAGTTATTAATTTTAATTCTTGTTTATAAATTTCATTTTAAAGGTTAATAATATAATAACTTGATAATTTTTTTTTTAAAAGTTTAAGAAAAATATTTTTTATTTATTTTAAAAATGTGATATTAAATCTGAAATACAAAACAGATTTAAAAAATATAGACAA
>BMAV01023676.1:30800-45098 GCA_019973955.1 Trichonephila inaurata madagascariensis
TAAACCAAAATGTTCACACTAACGAAGTGAAAACAACCAGAACCAAACAACTCAAAAATCCTCTTTCTATTCCAAAAAACACAAAAAAGTAAACAAATAACCAGTTCCGGATTTTCAATTTTCCTCCGAAAAGTGTCAAAAACGAAGGCTGCATACCGCCAACAAAAAAGTCGCATCACTCCTATTCATTATTTTCCTCCAAACCTCGTTTCAATTGTGTGTGTGTGTGAGTTCTGATTTTTCTGCTCCAAGCAAGGTCTGTTCGCGTCGTTTATCCCAAACGATAATAAAACAGTGGCACGTGCCGATGAAAATTCTCTCCCCCCTCATGCCCCCCCGTCCAAATGATGTTTACGGCTGCATTTAGCCGAGTGGATACATTCCCACCCGCACGTAAGCTCAAGGTCGAAAACGGCAGGAGGTTTGTTTAAAAATCGTGCCATCTTTTCCGCGCTTCCTTTTTTTATACACTTTGATTACTAATGGTTTACTCGACGGAAATACTGTAATTAAGGTTATTTAACAATGCGCTTCGGTTAGCAAATTAGGATAGATGGAAATGATTTGGTTGTGTTTTGTTGTTTTCTTCGCTGTTGTTTCCCCCTGAGAAGGTTTGTATAGTTTTTAATGATGTAAATGTTTGAAAATAGTTTAACTGAAGGTGAGAAGAGATGTAAAATGAATTGTTTTTGTTACAGTTTACTGTTGATATTTTCATTCTGTTTGTAACGGGTACTATTCCGGTTCTAATAATGCTCTTGGAGAAAATATTCTCTGAATTTGATTTTAGTTTAAAAACCGCTTTCCGTAGAGATGACTTGATTTTATTCAAATATAGTTACTATTTAAGTGTCTGTCGTTGAGTAGGTGAGATTAATGGTTCATCGTTCAGCGTAAAATCCAAGTATTAGAAAAGGTGAACAGCGACTGGGTGGTCGCGCGTTTCGAGGTTAATAGTCGACAAGGACGTCTTAAGACTATTTCAGGCACTGGGCCCCGAGAAGAGTTTTTGAGGCCCTGGGTCCCTATTAAAAAGTAAGCCCTACTTGAGATCTTTAAAAGTAGACAGTTGTGTGAAATTGCCCCCCTAGGGTGCCATACTCCTTGATTATTAGCGTAAGCTAGAGGTGTAGGAATAAATGAAGAACTAGAAGTTTCCATGTTCTTAATATGGCTTTATTAAGAACTTAAACGTCTAACAGATTAGTTAATAATATATGGGAGAGAATCTACGATGACAAAACACACAATATAAGTAATACCGAAATAACGTAATTCGGACCACTATCAATAACTAACTCGCCTAAGCTCAATTCCAATAATATCACAAGTCCTAATATTAAATAGTCAATCCTACCTTAATCCGATCGCCGATCCAATCTTAAATAAGTTGCGTATTTACTCGAGTGCAATGGTATGCACCTTGACCTAATGGCTCTATCTTCAGAAATAACTTCTGTTGGTTGTCACTTCACAATTGTATCACGCTCTATGATAACATTCCCCAAATTGCCACACGCGCTTACTCTAACTTCTGATATTTAAAAGCTTTCTAATTTGCATCTTTTATTCACGTTTCACTTCTCGGGTTTTGATTGGAAAAGAGTTGCCATTCATTCTGGCCCCAAAAGAACCCAAAGGACATGTTAATGAAAAGACGCGTGAGCCCGTCATACAGTCCACACACAACCTTGTCAAATACTCGATCAAAAGGTAATTTGAAACAAATATATGTATACGATTCACAATCTCAAAAACATAGGCAAAAACCGGCTCGACCGATGGCCACATTTCGACTAAATGAGTTGAATGATTGTTTATGGTATAAGGCTCAAGCCTATAGACAACGGGCATCACATAATAATACAATCTTACCACTTTTGCTAGTTGAAATACAATTTGAAATTCCCTGTTTTTCGGAGAACATGTACGGGAAAAATATTTTAACATTAAAATTATCTGAATCATGATCTTATTAAGACAGAGTCGCGAACGAAACGGGGCCCCCATCGAGGGCGAGGCCCTGGGACCGGGCCCAGTTGGCCCATGCCTTAAGACGTTTCTAATAATCGACGTAGAATCGAACGTAATGGAAGGAAATTCATAATAAGATAAGAGTTTCTTGTTTCGATATTTCGCAATCTTCTCGCATCTGCTATACACTGATGTTATTATGTTCCTCCTCCTCTGCTCTTTCGCAGAGGTGTTTTTGTTTTAATAATTATAATAATATTGTATTGTATTTTCTTGTTCATACATATTTTTTGTATCATTTCTTGTCTATCTCTGTGGACCATTTTGTAGCTTTAAGCCCTCAGGTGTGGATGAGTCCAACCTTCGGAATAAATAAATAAATAGCTAGGGATTTTCCCCAACGACGTTTTGTAGCATAACATTACGTTTCGCCTTAATTTTAAGGTCAGTAAGTACTCGAGCACATATGAAATGTATTGCGTAAATTATAAATCTGAAATTAGGGATGAAAAAAAAAGAAAAAAGAAAAGAAACCCAGTGGTGCGTTTATGTGCAAATAATGCCAAGAAGGAGAAATTAGTAAACAAAAATTGTGGCTTTATATATTTAAAATACGGTCGGACCTCTATATAACGAAGTCGCTAATTCCCGGGAAAAAAAAGTTCGTTATATGGAAAATTCGTTGTATAGAGGTTCATCTTTTAATATATTTTATATAAAACACATAAAACAAATTTTAAATTCATAAACACTATATATTAAAAACGCGATTATTCACACTTTTTTTTTTAAATTAATATATGTTTATTTTATATATATTGCCCATCAAAAAAGAAAGAAAGAAAAAAAAAACTGCAAGGAAAACAAGAAAAAAGAATGTCGAAGAATTTACAATATTTTAAATATTAAGAAAAAATAATTTTATGCTAAAATTAATGAATTTTAAGGACATTTTTTTTTACAGTTTAAAGCATACAAGTAATATAAACATACATTATTTTATAATTAGAACGCGGGGACACGAGATAACTCCACTCAGGGTGAAAGAAGATATCGAAGATGTTGCTAGTGAGCTGGGCAAAGGTGGATAAAGCTCGAACTTCTTGGATGAAACGTCCAGAACTCTATTGCTCTCGGCGAATTAGGATCTAATAAAACCAGTTCAAGATTTATGACGACCATAAAATGTATTAAAGAGATAATATTTTGAAATTTTTCAGAAATACTTTGAAAAAAAAGAGAACAAAAATTGAATCACAAAAGAAAAAGTTCGTTATATAGAAAAGGCACTTCGCTATAGAGAGGTTGTTTTAGGAAGAAAATCGCAAAATGTTCGAGGTACCTGGAAAAAGTACGTTGTATAGAAAAACTCGCAATATAGAAGCTCGTTATATAGAGATTCGACTGTATTCATATATTTTTACTTTTTTACTTGATAAAATCCAACCAAGATAGGGTACTCCTTTTTTTTTTTTTTTTTTTTTTTTGCACCATGGTCTTTGGATACCTAGCTACGCCAATGGTTTCCAGCCAAATTTATACACTTCGCTGTTGGCAGCTTTTAGTTTTGGAAGAAATTTTTTTAAAAGTGCATATTTGTAAACAATAATAACGCGTTAATGTAAACAAAACGCACTTAATTTTGAAAAGTACATCTACAATATAAGAATTTTTTTTCCTTAATTTTGAAAAACTGTTTAAAGATTCTTAATTCTTGAACATCTTTACCCAATTACCAAATTTGAAATTTTGTCGAAATTTTACAAGTAGAATAACAAGTGCGAGTCTAATGTCAGCTTTAAATTGAATGGGAAACACGTGATTGCAAGTACCACGTGACCGCCATTATTTTAGTCCGTTAAAACTTGTAATGAAGTGAAATTCACGTTTTATTTTTTGAAAATACAGCGAAATACGTTTAAGACGAAAACGTTTCGAACGAAATATCGGTTAACACGAAATAATACAACGGTCCCTACAAACTACTATGCCTTTTTATGCATTTTTTCTCTTAGACACGAAACGAAAATAGCATCACTCGAAAAGATTTCCCTTCTGGAAATGAACAAAATACGGAAAACATCAGCCGAAGTATGAGACAGTTTCTGTATTATTGGACTGTACGGAAGAAGATTCGTTGCAGTCGATGATGATAATGTGTGTACAATCCCAATCATAGCAGACAAAGACATTTTAGAGTTTGTTCAAATCTCAAAAAATATCATTCATGCAGACTCTGACGATGAAAATGAAATGAATAAGGCAGCTCCAGTTTCCATGTCATACGAATTGAGGAACATCAAGAAAAGTATATACAGTTATTTAGATGCACATACCAATGGTGAAATGAATAACAAAGTGAACGACATTGAACAATTTAATGCTAAAAAAGACAATGCAAAGAAAAATATTTTCAGCTTATTTTCAAAGAATTCAATAAAAGTTTTGCTTTTTAAAAACTTGAAAATTTTGTATTATATTTCATTGAATTGTTGTTAATATTTTTGTTTCAATGATTTTTATTAAATAAATGTCTATGTAAATAAAATGTACTCTAGTAAACTTAATTTTGTTGAATATATGTTTATGTTTTGCAATATTCTTTAACACGAAAAAATATTTCAGCCCCCTCAGTTTCGTGTTAAGCGATTTTCACTGTACATCATTTTTTCCTCCGAAAGAATCGTAATATCAGTTTTAATTCAAAAATTGCGTTGGTTTAACTCTAACTGAACTTGTAAGTGATAAATATTGCAGCAGAATTCTGGTAAGTTCATTAAATGAGTCCTTCATTTAAGTTTTTAGTATTTTCTGTTATATTAAGATAGTGATCACATTTTCTCGTCCTTGAATCGTAATTAGAATACGAAAAGTGATGAAATCAAACGGAGTATTGAGTAAGGGCTTGAATTTTTTATTCCGAAGGTTGAAAATTCAAATGTGCTGAAAATTGACTTCAAGTTTAAATGTTAAACCTTTTTATAGCATTAGAATTGTGTCTGCTAAGCATTAGAATTGTTTTGAATCAATAAAATATAAATACACTTTTAAAACATGGATGTGTTTTACTTGTTGATTTTTAAATATGATTAAACTAAACTCAGTGGCGTTACAGCCCATGACGGTCAAGGCCTATTGCACCCACCGCAGTTTTCGTGTCCTTGGGCATTGAAGTGCATGAGCAGATGTTCCGGTCAGGAGGTCAGTCTGACGCGATACTCCCAGTATTTGGTTCCCAAGCAAGTTCCCAAGCAAGGGATGAAAGGCTAGTCAAGTCCGGGGTTTGAACCCCGAACTCGTGGGGTGGAAGCACGATACGCCACCTATAGTCACCGGGTTGTAATGTAAAATGTAATTAAAAATGAAAATTTTTGAATGACGGGTGATGCGATGAAGTCAAGAAATTCTTCATTTGTTGTTTCGTGAAAGATGCCAATGGATTACAGAAGAGTGGTAAAATCAGTGGCGTAACGTACGCTCCCACATCGCGGGGGCAAGGTTATAGGGGGCCCAAAGGCTATGTTATTTTATGGTTTTGCGATCCTGTGTAAGATCCAGCTTGAGGCACAAAACCTGACTTTGCAAGGGTGCCCAAATATTCTCCGTTATGCCACTGTGTGTAGGTAAAATTATTAACCCTCTAAGCGGTCTGCACGTAAAGTCTTGCCATTCTGGAGATGCTTCGAAAATGCACCGCACGTATTCTTTGCCATCAGGTGGGGTTCTCAAAAGCGGTTGAGCCGTACTTTTAAGAATGCGGCTCGGCCGCTTTTAGGAATCTTGCTTGAAGGCAGAAAAAGCATCTCTGGAATGACGGGATTTTACGTGCAGACCTCTTGGAGGGTTGTGTAATGAAATGCATTAGAAAGAAACTATATAAAATTGTTCTTCACTATCACATTGATCTTCAGGAATTAGAACAAAAATTCACTCAAGAGCTTGTAGAGAAACACATAAGGGTGTTTGTTGTTTTTATATCATGAGCCCTTGTTGTATAGATCGACCTTAACGAGAAGATCTCTGCCTTCGACTCTTCGATGAAATTCATTTTATAAAAGGGAGAAACGAAGAAAACTAATTAACCTTTAGAAGACGGGTAACTTGGAGAAAAAATCGCTCTTTAGAACTATGCTGCTTATCCCTTCCCCCTTTTTTGTGTCAATGTTTGACATTACTTTGTGCCGTAGGACAATGACAAAGATAATGTGCAGTTCAAACACAAAGCAATAGCAAATTTTCGGATCCTAAAATAATAGAGAAAGATAAAATTTTATATTCATCGTTTGAAAGCAAGAGACTTCAGTCAAGGAGGGAGGAGAGTTTATAGGTCTCGATATACTTTTGTGTTCAGAAAGTAATTAAAAGCGTAGGCGAAGAACTTTTTTGTATCTTATCTATATTTCTAAAGGAGAAAAGCGACTCACACTCACTCATCACGATATCTCCGGAACTATTAAATCTACAGACTTGAAATTTGGCAGGCGTGTTCCTTTCATCGAGTAGATATCCTTTAAGAAAGAATTTTGCGAAAATCGACCCTCAAGGGTCGTTTCGGGGGATTAGGGTGCATTATAGTTAGTTATTTCCATTTTTAAACCATTAGACCTGAAGGAAGGATTCGATCTGGGTACCTTCCGATCCGAAAACGAGTATCTTAACCACCACGCCAAAACGATCGTCGTCGCGTGGAGGCTATTACTGGTTTATATCGATATCACACCGCCACAGACCTAGAATCTTAAAATTTGGTTAGTAGATTCATTTCATGGAGTAGGAAGCGTCTATAAAATGGGTTTTGAGAAAATTGACCCCAAGTGGCTCTGTTGGGGCTTAAGTGGTGTTATAGATAAATTATTTTCGTTTTTAAACTATTAGACGTACAGGTTTGAAATTTGGTAAACAGATTCCTTTCATGGACTAGAGATCTGCTAAAAACGGATTTTGTGATAATCGACTCCCGGTGGTGTTCCAGTGAAGTAGGTGTGTAACGGCTAGTACACGATAGTTCTTATGTCAATATTTAATTCATTTCGAATCAAAAAAGGACTGCCCGTCATCTAAAGGTTAAAGAGTATGAAATAATTATTGTATATTAAGAATTCAGAAGAAGTCGAGCATTAAAGAATAAGAAGATTAAATAAAAACCAATTAAAAATTGGTAACTAATTAAATTCGAACCTCTATTTCATTACTAATTAAAAATTTTGGTAAATACTTTGAATTTTTTTTTCTTTTTAATCTTTTTACTACTTTTATGTAAGTTTAAAACTTCACATTTAGTTATTTTGAATAAAATATTTTTTTAAAAATTAATCTAAAAGCTATTTTTTTAGCACTTCTTTCTTTTCATACTCAGTTATTTTCAAATTTTGGAAAAAAAAAATTTTTTTTTCAATTAATTCAAAAGGTTTTTTTTTTTTTAAAAGCACTTTTTTTTTACGTGCATTCGCTTTCAAACTGATTCGGTAGAGCATCGTTTTATGACAGAGTTGTACCTTAGAAATAGCCTTTAAAAAACATTCAGGTCTCAAAATGCTCATAAGAAACACAGCAATTCTTTAGAAGAGCTTTAATTTCAAAGAGGTGAAATTATTTTACAAAAAAAAGGGATTAATTTAGATTGTAAATTCTCTTTGTGCCATACTCTTTTAATAAAACGAAACTCTAAAGTCGAACCTCTGTATAACGAAGTCGCTAAATCCCGGAAAAGAGTTCGTTATATGGAAAATTCGTTATATAGAGGTTCATTCTTTTATAAACTTTAGAAACCACATAAAAAAATTTTAAATTCATAAGTTCTATGTATTAAAAAAAGTAATTATTCACATCTTTTTTAAATTAGTATATGTTTATTTTATATCTCTTACCCATCACAAAAAAAAAGAAAGAAAGAAAGTTGTAGAAAGAAAAAAGAATGTCGAAGAATACACAGTATTTTAAATATTAAGAAAATAATTATATATTACAATTAATGAATTTTAAGGACATTTTCTAATTTAAAACATACAAGTAATATTAAGGATTCATTATTCTTTCTACAACATGGGAACACGAGATCCCACTGAGGGTAAAAGGGGATATCGAAGATGTTTCTAGTGAACTGGACAATAGGGGTTAAAGGTTGCACATCTTGGATGAAACGTTCCTAACTCTACTGCTCTCGGCAAATTAGGATCAAATAAAACCAGTTCAAGATTTACAACCACCATAAAATGAGTTAAAGAGAGATTAACTTGAAATGTTCAGAAATACTTTTAAAATAGAGAAAAAAAAAATTGAATCGCAAAAGAAAACGTTCGTTATACAGAAAATGCACTTTGTTACAGAGATGTTATTTTACGAAGAAAATCGTGATTTGCTCAAGATTCCAGGAAAAAGTTCGCTATATAGAAAATTCGCAATATAGAGGTTTGTTATATAGAGGTTCGACTGTATATGTGATATAAATTGACATTTAGTAGAGGCAGAGAGAGAACTCACTTTTCCTATAAAAAAAATTTTAATTAAAATATTCGATACGATATAAAATAAGAATTGATTTATATTTGCTCAAATCGTGTTTTTTTTTTTTTTTTTTTTTTGTAAACAAATCTCGAACTCCTTCTTGATCAGTAAATAAATTCTAACATTCCAAAAATCTCTTCATAAATAACTCTAGTATTCGAAACAAACACAAACATCTTTATCTTTCCCAAAAGCATTCCTGAAAGATATTTCTCCCAGGGAGAGGCCAATTTGTCCTACTTTTAAAAGAATTGTCCTGCTTGGAATAGATCCTGAAGCACTTAAGAAATAGGGCAAACTCATCCATTTTACTCTACCCCTTTATGAAGGTAAAAACAAATTCTTGCGCTGGAAGATAAAAGACTGTTCTTATACTTCGTTGCATCTGTCGAATTTGATGGAATAAGTCTGAGATTTTTTTTTATTTATCGCTAATAATAATAATAATAAATCATTTGTTAACTATTAATTATATGTTTGAAATTTCGAACTTGTTTTACTCTGTAATGTATATTAATACAATAAATCTTCTGATTGATCATTTTTTTTATTAGATTTTTTTTTCTTGCGTTGTTAATGCCATTAACTGAATATTGAATGCAAAAATGCTTTTATTTATACTTTTTTTCCCTCTCCTTCCTTTAGAAGAAAGGCTTCTAACAACGTTCAATGGGCTCAATTCATGGCGGTCACATGATACAGACAAACACGTGTTCTCCATTAAATTCAAAACAGCCATCAAACTAACTGTACTTGTTCTATTTGTAAGACTTGCGTAAAATTTCGAATTTTATAATTGGGTAAAAATGTTCAAATGTTATAAAAAATAAATTTTAAAAAAAACCCCTTGTTTTATGCATGTACTTTTAAACAAAATGCATTTGTCTACCTATGTGCATTATTGTTGTTGACATATTATTGTTGTGTACTTTCTTCCAATTCCTACTAATAGCTTACAATCTCTCTCTCTCTCTATATATATATGTCTTGTTCAAATTTTTCATCGTTAATAAAGCGCTTTCAATTCATCCATTCAAGTTCAAATACATTTTTTTAAAAATTGTAGTGGATGACACTTGATGTTACTACAGATTTTTGAAATAACAATTCATTAGTTAAACTTAATGAATAAATAGTAACAAAAGGAGTAGTCCTACACCATATATAAGAACGAAAATCGCTTGTTGTGTCCCTGTAGCGCAATGGATAGCATATTGGACTAATCCAAAGGCCGTGGGTTCGAATCTTACCTGGGATGGCCTAACTTCTGCGAATGTGCTTTAACAGTGATAAATAGTTACAAACAAAAATAATAGTCCAACACCATATATAGCTAGGAAAATCGCTTTTTATTTTGCCATTTAATATTATGATTCTATCATATATATATATATATATATATATATATATATACATACATATTTATGCTAACTGTAATTATTTAATAAATGCAAGTAAAATAAAATTTTTCTTTGTTGATCTTTGTAGGAATTGACTTAATTTTTTTAAAAAATATTACTTGTTTTATGCAAGTACTTTTAAATAAAACGCATTTTGTCTACCTAAATGCATTATTGTTGTTGACAAATTTATACTTTTTAAGGGAAAATTTCTGAAAAGATCAAAAGTTGGTAACACAACGAAGCGTATGAACTGATTAGCTGGAAACACACAAGATTGCTTTTATCGTGTGACTATGACGTCACATGAGATTTAAAACTGACTTGCTAAAAACACGAGGATATCTTTATCATGTGACTAATGCCGTCACTTGAATTGGGCCCATCGATGTAAGCTGTGGTTGAGAATTCAAATCAACAAAGTGAGGTCGAATTGTATGAAATACACGAATAAAAACTGACAAAATTTAGAATAAAAGTATCCATTGATTGTATAATATAAACCAATGGTCAAAATCAAGATTCTCATAGCTGGTTCCCTTGCGAGTAAAATCTAAGTCTAGTGGTCATGATCACGAATTCGTTGCCGGCGTAACATGAGTTCGAGCTCAAGTGCCACTGAAGAGCCACCGTGGGGAGGGGTTGATGCACATTAAATCCATCGAGACCCAAATTCCTTACTCTGGCGTAGTGTGAAAGTTAGAAAAATTGAGTGCCAGCTCAGAGGACGCCCTGATCACTAGACCCTGGTTCAAAATTAAATGGGACAGGGCGTTCGCCAGGTATCAATCTTAAGCCCTACTCTATTCTCCCTAATTTTGGCCGGTGTAGAGAAAAGAAAAATTTGCTGATCTTTGCTGACGATATTGTGCTGTGGAATTCAAGCACAGATGAGAGTAACATCGAAACTATCCTTAACACCACTTTGGTTGCACTCTCTGAGTTTGCAACAGAACACTAATTGACTTTCAATCCAGCTAAATCAATAGTAACCTTCTTTACTACTAACAAACGCCTATATAATTACAAACCAAAGTTGTATTTCGAAGCCCAGACCCTCACACGGGAAAAACATTCCAAATACCTAGGTGTTTCGAAGCGCCATAGTAAAGGAAACTAAGATGATTACTGCAAAAAAGAAATTTTAAAAGAATACTAAAATAATTCGTTTTTTGTTTACAGGTGTTCTGTGTGTGAAAACTAAGTAACATGACATACATTGATGCTATAGCTCAGCTCCTGCCACACTGCACTCAACATGGTACTCAACTTTATTGACAGCACGTACTATACTTTCACACAGTTGTGCTACATTACATGGCAAAAGGGGTACAAAAACTAGGTCTCAAGTAAAAGACCAAGTTTTCGGATAACACTGATAACGTGGTAATGATAACACACAATGTCAATAAACGTTGATAGTACCATGTTGAGCACTGGCGTAGTTGGCCTTTTATCAAAATTCTTTGGGGTCCCTCTCTTAAAAATGGGAGATCTACTGACGGGATAATTGATAATAATGTACGATATCTTGCTGTAGCTTGGGGGCCCCGTATCACTGATGCAGCCTATACGGCGGTAGCTACGCCCCTGATGTTGAGTACAGTGTGATAGGAACTGGACTATGGCATTGATGTACAAGTATCCCGTATAACCAATGTTTCTCCCATAGATCACCTGAAAAGTATATAAATAAAATTTGAATTGTTTCTACAACCTCTGAGAATAAAGTTCGGTGAATGAAGTCAGAACGGCCGATCTGGCAAAACTGGCGAAACAAAACACTGCACATGCGTAGGGGCAGGTGTTGAACATCTGCCCCTACCATTGTTCAGTTGAGACTCATTTGTGTTCCGTGTAAAACTTGTTTTACAAAGTGCTTGTTTATTACGTTGGTTCTTAACTGAGAACAGGAAAATGAACGAGCAAAAGGTCAATTTAAAGTATTATTTTAAGCTTGGAAAGACAACAAAAGAAACTTATGCGATGCAAGTGATTGAGATTAATCACTAAAGATCATCAATTAACTGTGAGTATGATAGCTGATGAACTTTAAATTAGTCTTGAATCCGTGCGACAAATTGTTACCCAGAATTTAGGGATAAGAAAAACGTGTTATCGATATTGACGATATTCCTAACATCCAATGAAACGTGACGAGGCTTTTGAACATCCCAAAAGAAGACTTCTTGCAAAGTTTCCAGGACTTATATAGCAGATGACAGGGGGCAATAGTTATGGGAGGTGACTATTTCAAAGGACAGTAAAGTAACTTTCGTTAATATTTCATCTACGTTAATTTTACAGGACTATTCATCGAACTTTATTATCAAAGGTTGTATATTCTATCAAATGTTCTTTTTTGTTGTATTCGTTTTACTTTTTTTATTGTGCTTCGAAATCCCGAGGGGAATTATAAATAACCCTCTACTGTTAGGAGTTTATAGTCGAATACAAATTAATATTTTTTTCGTCAATACATTTTGTACCTCATCTAAAAAATATATCGCCTGTTTGAAAATTAAACCGGTCATTCTTATGAGACATTTTCGAAATTTATAAGACAATTCGTCCTTCCCTTTTATTTATTTTTTTTCCTAGAAGAGACATCTTGGTTCGAAAGTTGTTAAGTGAAGAGAAGCAAGCGTTTTTTTTCTCTCGTTCACTCAGTGAAGCGAAAAACATCCATCATAAAAAGAAAGAATAGGTAAAAAAGAATCTGTCGAAAGTGAGAAAATAGTTTCCTTTTCTTTTCTTTTTTTCTTCTTTTTTCACTAAGGAAAGGTTCGCCTATATATTCAAAACGACCTTGAGATGTCCTTGAGCAAAAGTGGATAAAAATACATATGCATGCATATATGTATTGCTATACATCCAGATCAGCTGGAAGTAGAAAAATCACTATAATTTGTATCACGACGAAGCATTGAAGCGTTAAAGTCACAAAAGATAAAGAAAATAAAATAAAATAAAGGTACCGTGTTTTTTTATTATTATTATTACTTTGGTTGATTTGTTCTGAACGGGAAATCGGCATGTGAATGCATTTGGACATACTTTGATGGTTCTTTAAATATTCAAGAAATGGAATACATTAGAATTATATACATGGAGGAAAAAATGTTTCTTCTTTGGAAAAACAAAATGATGTATCAATCACAATGACATCGCAGGATGGGCATATTTATTAGCAAAAATAAATAGAAATTCATTTAAGAGTATTAAAAAGTTTTCTTACAAAATTTTACGGTACTTACATTTTAGTAACACTTAAAATAGTTTATCAAACTAGTTGAAAGTTGCCGTATAAGCTCCAAACTACAACCCATATAGCAGGGGCGGACTTTTCAAGGGTACGAGCTACTTCTAATGTTTTTAAAATGTTGCGGTCCACCCAGTGGCATAGGTGTAGCCATTCTGTATTAAAATTATATATTTTCTTTCTATACACTTGTTTTCGACATTGCACCCCTCTTAAAATGTGACGTATTTCTATTTTTACTACAAAAACACAAGGTTGTCAAGTTGAATGCTTGAACAACTATGAGCGACTGCCATACCGTAGAGCGTGGACGTCTTCAATGTACCGAGCAAAGAACATGCGTGAACTGATGAATCCGAAACATACGTATATGTACTTACATTTGTTCTATGCCGATTCCCGCACCATTGTGGAACATGACCCGAACTCGAGAACCCAAGCCCGTGAAAGAGCGGGATATGAGATGATGACTCAATAACCAATTCAATGCTGTCGAGGGAAGAGCTAATTATCAACTTTTATTCTTCCCTTCAGTCGGGGTGTGAGGTGATTTCTTTTTCCCCTACAGTAGCAGCGAATGTGTTAAGCGTCATCGTTCACTTGTAATGAAGGCATACATGTGTGTGTCTACCTGCATATTCCTCGAATCGATTGTGAAAATCCGATTCTCCAATCTAGCTGCCGTCGGTGTTCCTTAAGGCCGTATCACACGTATATTTTTCATGCAATTTTTTCGTCCAATTTTTGGCTGAATCTGAGGGGGAAGGGTTGCCGTAAACAAAACGACACGCTCTGACGTCAGCCGCACTCTAACTCCACATTGAAAAATTACTCACCGATTTTTCTGCTTCGTAAAATGAACATCAAAATTATTTCTTTCATTTCGCTTGCGCAATTGTTGATGGGTGTAAACTAAAAATAGAGCACCATTCTATTTAAAATATTATACGCCGTTAAAATATTATACACCATTGAAATATTATACGGCATATCTGAAGTGTTAGACAAAACCGGAGCCGCCATCTTGTTTATGACGTAGGGCGCCGAAGAACCCCATTGGCTGGAATTTCAAGCAATTTTATTTGGAACAACTTTTTGAGCTCGCTAGCAAAAAATTGTGCTAAAGCGGTTGCTATGGCAACTGAGTAAAAATTGCAT
>BMAV01023676.1:51142-74395 GCA_019973955.1 Trichonephila inaurata madagascariensis
GACCTTAACACAGTGTTTGTGAAAAATTTACTTATTTCAGAAGACTTTCTTATTTATTTCTTTTCTCCTTTCCCCCGCCCCCAATACATCACATGCACGCGCCTCCGTGAAAAACGGTGGTATTGGAGAGCGAATCTCGTAACTATTAAACGGTAGTTAAGGGGTTAATTATAAATCGTACAAATTTTCCGAGACAATTGTTAATTTTTATATTTCATTTTATATATAACAAGTCCATGGGGTCGCTGGTAATTATTAAACTCGTCCTTCAATTAGCATTGTTAAATTAATTATAAAATACATTGTTCAGTACTGATACATTTATGAGTTTATTTTATCACTGTAAATGTGTATTTTATTTTTTATTATATGTAAAAATTTACTTTGATTGTTTACTTTCAGGAAATTAATAATTTTTTAAGCAATCTTTTGTTTTTGACTTTTCAATAAGCTCGTACCCCCCCCCCTCCTAGAGTTATCACTCCTCCCTAGGCGGGGGGCATGCCCCACAGTTTGAAGAATGCTGTATTTGTAAAGACTTAGTTCAGGGGTCCAGATAAGCTGTACACCTGAACCAAATAAGACTCTCAATAAGTGGACAGACGGAATCTTTTTATGCTTTCAAATACATTTTTTTTAATTCTTTTACTACAAGAAGAGGAGGCCACGGTAGCCTACTGGTCAAGGTCACGGACTCGAGGCTGGCGGGTCATGAATTTGAGCCAAGTACCGCTGAAGACCCGTCGTGTAGATGGAGACGAGGCATGTTAAATCTGTCGAGGCTCAAACGTCCTCCTGTTGATGTGGTATGGAAGTTAGGAGAGGAGGATCCCAGTTCAGGGGTCGTTCTCATCACTTGACCATGGTTCAAAATTACGAGGTCCATCTCCAATAGCCTTCGTGCAGCTTTACAGTACGACGTAAATATAACACTCACTGTTTGAAGAGGTTGATGGAGTAAAGAAACGTAAGCGAATTAACGCAGTAATTTAACTGTTGTTTATGTCCGTGTATAAACTGATAATTAAAAAAAAATTTTTTTTTGCTCTGAAAGCAAAGGGTCGGCTTATGTAGAGATTTAATTTAGGGATAGTTTATTTGAGGCTGAGACAAAACGGTTTTTTTTTAACATTTTGTGTCAGCTATGTATAAGTAATTTGTTGAACTACTTATGGATTTTGAATAGAACTTTTATTCTAAAAGCCACACAAATCCGTTAGAGTTTGATTACAAGTTTCCTAATAGTTCGCAAAATTCAAATTTTTCACTGGGATATTTGAAGGCATACGACTACCAGTTTATCCACCAAAGAATAAAAAACATAGGTCGACGACCACGTGCCGTATACGAATTTCTCCTCTCACTCATTTTCCTAGTTAAAAAAGTGGAGCAGAAAATATGATTAGTACACACAGCGCACAAAATAACAAAGGAATGGAGAAAAAAACATATATTGGCTTTAGATATGGTTACGAGAAATAGGATTAACTTCGTTGACGTTTTTCTTCACAGCAATTTAATTGGTGAATATCCAATCCATTTTACCCGAATGGGGTAACATTTGCGCCCTCATAGTGACATGTTCAAAAATCACAGAACCATTTTTTTCCTTCTATTACTCTACTTACTCGACGAGTTTTGCATTTTGTGTAAATTTTTTAAGAAAAAACACACTCTCAACTTATACTCGGATCAACTTATATTCAAAAATATACAGTATTTATGGCAATCCAGTAATAAGTAATTTAACTTACCGTAAAATCCGGCGTATAACGCGCACTTTTAACACAAAAAATAAGATGGAAATTTAAGGGTGCGCGTTATATGCCGGGTATAAAAACGATAGCTTTAAAAATAACAAGAGATGAACATAAAAAGTTTTTTTTCTTCTATTTGTATCGAAATACTGTTTATTTAAAAGAAATGAGACTTGCTTTATGAAGTAAAAGAGATGTAGTTCTAGAAGTGTACTATTTTTTTCAAAAGTTTGGAATAATACCTCGAGTAAATGACTTCAAAACATAAGAGCAATGAATACTAATGTGTCAGATTTCTTCGTAAAAAAGGGAGTGCGCGTTATACGGCGAATATTCCTAAAAATTAAAAAATGCAGCTTGAAAGCATGGGTGCGCGTTATACGCCGGATTTTACGGTACCTATTACTGGACTAACTTTCTCTAATCCAAGGATTTCGTCAGTTAGCCCATACAATTTAAATTTTAAAACTGGGATTTTTATTTCTATCTTTGAGCTCTTTCACTAAGGATGCTCCTGTTCAGTGGTGGACACAAGGGAGGGATTCAAGCCCCCTAGAACAAAAATTTTTTAGTTTTTACCACATAGATTATCCCTTTACCAGTAACATTATGGAGAATATTTGGGCCTCCCTGCAAAGTCAAAGTTTGGGCCTCAAGCTAGATCTTACACAGGATTGCAAAATTAGAATATAACACAGCCTTCGGGCCCCCAGAACCCTGTCCCCCCTCAAGCGATGCGGGGGGTGTACGTTACGCCACTGCCCTCGACGCTTTCGCCTACGTAATTTTTTAGAATGTAACCCCCTCCCCATAAGAAAGGTCTGTGTACGTTACTGCTCTTGCATACTCCCTTCATCTGGCTATTACAAGAATATCCTCCAATTTGACCTTGAACCACGTATGCAAAATACCAGTCCTATTCTTTAGCCTACCCACGCGATTCCTCTGTTATTGACACAAACGATGGGGCAATAAAAAAACCCATAAGCGGATCTATTCAAATCTACAACATAAAACAACCATCAACGACATACACCGTGCCTATTATGCTACTGACAGGCATACAATAGGCGGACAAACCGGCCGGCTACTTTCCATGTAAAGAGTAAAGTAGTGTTGGGTAATCATGTGTGATAGTATACACGAGTGTCTTGTCTGTTCTGTTTTCAGTCACTCATTTATTGGAGATTCTCAGAAGAGTCACCTTTCCGACTCTTCTGAGGACGTATTTTGCTTTTGACGTCAATTGTTGTTGGGCAAGATGACGGAAAGTAATACATTCTGTTGAAATCCATTTGAGCTGGTTAAAGTGGAGGGCGGACAGAGGGAATTTAGGGAGGGGCTAAAGGGAATGGTTACCGAATGATATCAATGCTGGAATTTGGTAATTTATGTGGACTGTGACAAGAGATACGTTCGTTTTGGAAAAATATGTGTAGTTCGGTATTTTTTCCATCTGAATTCCGTATTGTACTGAAGAACAACAAATGGAATATAAAAACATTTGTGGGTTGCAAGAAGACATGTGTCTACTCTTTCTATAAAGAAGACACTAAACGAAAATTACTTTGTTTCTTATACAAATACATATTTCCTATAAATATCCTATCTGTAAAACCTATAAAAGACCAATTAATCAAATCCTTTAGCTACTTATAAGATTATGCTGTATACAAAAAATTAGAAAGAACGATAATGAATCTCAGCTCAAAATTATTCAACATTAAAACAAAATATATCTATTAGTCGATATTCTGGAAACAAATTAGCTAAAAAGTATTGCAAGTATTTTGTGCATAAGTTTTATTAAATATTCGTATTTAACTTACTACAAAATTATAATTTTTACTACTTGTCACTGCCTTTTTATTTGAATGATTTTTGAACCCCATCTACAAAAGTACTTCACATCTGCTATTAAAAGGAGTTTGGATGAAAAAAATATTTAGCACTTGCACTAATTAAAGATAAGCCCCTAATATGAGATCAATAATATAGAGAGCAATACATTTTTACACATTATACACATTTTAGTTTTAATAAATCCATTAATTTAGTTTCCTGAATCCGTTTTAATTTTATTGAATATATTTTAATTTAGATTATAATTTAATTTAAACTATTTTAATATAAATTAATCAATTTGAAATTATGTGCATTATGTTTCGTCTCTTTATAGTATTACATCTCATGGGCCAAAAATAATAATGTGGAAGTTGAGTGATAATAGTGCCATCTTAAATGTCCTCCTAATCAACCCTGATTGAAAATTATGAGGCCCTTGCTATTTGCCCTCATGTTGCTTCAGAGTGTGACTTTAATGGGCTCACTATATGATGACATAGTCACATGATAATGATAATCAGGTGTTTTCAGCTAATAAGCTCAAAAACTCACACGATGTCATAGTCGCACGATAAAAGGGTATCCAGCTAATCAGTTCATGCGCTTCGTTGTTGTCAACTTTTGATTTTTTCAGAAATTTTCACCTAAAAAGTACAAATTTGACAACAAAGATCACGCACATAGATAGACAAAATGCATTTTATTTAAAGGTAGGCACGTGTATAAAATAAAAAATTACTTTTTAATTTTAAAGTCTTTTGAAGAAATTCTTTTTTTATAACATTTCAACATCTTTATCCAATTATGAAATTCGAAATTTTATTTAAGTTTTCCAAAAAGAACACCAAGTTCAATTAGTTTGATGTCTCTTTTGAACTTAATGGAGAACACGTGTTTTTTTTTTTTTTTTGTCATTATCACGTGACCGTCCTGGATTGAGTTCATTTAAATCAATGGTCTTCAACCTTTCACGCTCGAGGGTTAAATTAATAAATTTACAATGATCCACGGGCGACATCAATAAATTCACAGGGATCCGTGGGTCACATGACTTTCAAAAAAGTATTGTAGTCAGGACAGGGATGTCTTAAGACTTCTTGAGGCTCTGGGCCTCTACACAAACGTACGCATCCCCCAGTTGCGTAATGTACACCCCCGCACCCCCCACATTGCGGGGGTGGCAGGGTTCTAGGGGGCCTACAGCCTGACTGTCACCATGTACATATGGGTTTTGCAATTCTTTGTAAGATCCGGTTTGAGGCCCAAAACCTGACTTTGCAGGGGGGCCTTAATGTTCTCCGTTGCACCACTGGGCTCCACATATGACCCATAAAAGTAGAGTGTACATAGCACATGTTGTCAAATACTCGTATAAATAATAACCCGAAACAAATAAATGTGCAAGACTTACAATCGCACATACCGGCTCGACCGACTGCCGTCTTGTGAGTGAAGGAGTAATGATTGCGTATGGGGATAAGTTTAGGGCTACACATGGACAACGGTCATCATACATAGCCAGTTGACATATAGTCCGAAATTCCCAGTATTTCGGAAAATGCGACCGGAAAAAACATTATATATAGACCGTTGAAATTATTCGAATCATGATCTTATTAAGGCTCAGTGGAAAATGAGGTGGATCCCCCATTGTGATGGAGGGCCTGGGCCCGGGACCATACCTTAAGACGTCCCCGCGAGTCAGGCAATTTATATAAAAAAGGGAAATTTAATTATACATTTTGTTGATAAAAGGAAGAAATATCTTTTTTGAAAAATTACATGCAAATGGAGACTCTCAACTTATATCTATATTTTCATAATTTAATGCCATCCTTATTTACAATTTTTTCTGGAATAATTTTTAAAAAAAAGATAAAATAATTTCTTTTCGCTGTTATGAATTCGACAAAGGCCAGCAATCGTGAATGCCATACTAATGCCTTTATTCTTAGAAACCCGAACGCGCTCAAACTAGACCAAGTTCGTTAACGTCATAAAGACGTTACAGAACATTGATGGTCACTTTGGCGTGGGTGTTGAAAAATGCGGTCATTGGATCTTTTCTGAACCGTGACGCGTTGCAGGCGTTCGATTACAGAGGACAGTGGATGATGTCCTTCAAGAGCAAAAGAAAAAGAAATCTTACTAATCTTTATTTCTTGCATTTTAATTCGTTTTACTCTTGATTAAAATTACCGCTTTGTCTTTTTGCTGAGCCTTAATGCTTTTTGATACTTTTTTAACCCTTTCGTGGGCCATTTATTTCTCTTTTGAATTTCTCGCAGTTTTTTTTATGTTTCATTAACAATTAAAAAATAGCTTTTGAGGAAATATATTTTATTTTGCCGAATTTTATGTTTTCATTTAAATGTTAGGAGTGGGAAGAATATTTCCCAAGGAACCATTCACCGTCATAAAGAAAATTAAATTTAATAGGGATTATTTGCCATGAAAATATGAGAAACATGTTGCAATGCACAAGGGGATATCCCATTCTGCATACATGTAGTGGGTTCACTTTTCTTGTCTCTTTCTGTTACATTTCCTACATCGTCTATAGCTGGAAACCATCTTTGGCAAATGATTTCCCACACTGGCTAAGCGCACATCATCCAGAACTACACACTTCTTTGCTTGGAAGCTAGCAGGACGTCCTTTCCTTTTTCTTGAGGAATATCAGTCTATTAGCTGACGATTGATTGATTGATTGATTGAATATTAACGTCGCACTGTTCAGCTACACGAGGGCTTTTGGCGACGGACCACGTAATTTTGAACCATGGTCAAGATTAGCTGACGAGCTAATGCTAAACGAAATGTTAGCTGGTCTAAACTTCTGTTTGTTTTGTTCATTTTCCACAGTATGAAACTATTTATGATGGTAAGGTCAGTAAGAAAATAAAATATTAGTATGGGAATTAGTCTTCCCATCGTTATAATAGCAAGGCCAATATACATATTATAATGGGTTTTGAGCTTCTCACAAGTGTATCTTGTAAGATCAGGTAGATGGGGAGTAATCTTCCTAAGGTCCACGAAAGGATTAAGGAAACGTTTTTAATCAATTGTAGATTGTACCAATGCCTTGAGAAATTGGTTTTTTTTATATAAATGTGTTTGTAGAGAAGGATATAAAGAATGCGGTCCATGAGCAACATATGGCTGTTCATTAGAGACGTTTTAAGACATGGACCAACAGTTTTCAGGCCCAGGATCTCGGCTGGAGACCTCAACCCGTTTTAGACTCAACCTGAATAAGATCAAAATCCGAATAATTTTAATTGTCAAATCTATTTCCCGAATATATTATCTGAAAAACTGGGAATTTCGAACTATATGCCAACTGGTAACAGTGGCAAGATTGTATTGCAATGTCATGTCCATATTTAGGTCTAAGCCTTCCACCATGCACCATCATTGCTCATTTTGTCGAAAGACGACTATTGGTTGTGACTAGATCTGTGTGAGGCTGGGATATTTATATGTTGCTGGTTAACCATTTATACGAGTATTTTACAACAAATGCTATATAGCGTTTATATAAAAGGGTCGTAGGCAGGGCCTACTTTTGCATAAGGTCCAAGGCTTAGGATTAAATGGCTGAAGGTCAAGAAGACTTAAGATGCCACTCCGATCCATTACTTTTAAGATGTCTTGTAACGTGGAAGTAAGTGAGAAGAGGAAGGTTTCAATCAAATAGGTCAGTGATTGTGATTTAAAATTAAGCCAAACGTCTGAGTTTACTATCCAGTGATAAGCTAGTTTGAATCAAACAACTAATAGGCATTCTGTATCATAGGCATGTGTCTCTTTTTTTGTAATGATATTCCTGGCATTCTATTTTTGCCTAATACAAAAGTTTGCTAACTATAGCCACTAATGAAAAAAAATATTGAATATATGTAAGAAGACAAGATCTACACATGAGCTGGCACTCCATTCTTCACATTCATGGCATGTCATCGAGAGCCTTTAAAGTCCCGTAGAACCGAAATTAGCAGTGGACGTTCTTGATCTCGCATAATCGCAACATTACATTTTTTATATTAAAATAGGCTTTATTTAAAATATAGTAATTAAATATAGTCAATATGTATATTAAAATGATAGAAATACAGTCTATGCATTTCATTTCAACTTCTTTCTCTCTTTTTTCTCTTTTGAAAGATTCTGTAGTTTTTCTATCGCAGGGATCTCAGATGATTTTAATCCGCAACTTAAGCACTGACATAATTAAAATCCATCAGACGCAGAAAGGTCTTAAAGGGAATCAGGATTCGAAGACGCAGCTCAGCAGAAATATCATCTGCCACCAGCTCGTTGTCGTGGCCACTTGGTTACTACGTCCTAGTAGCCAAGTGCCATGTACTGACAGGAACTTAAGTCTTCTTAAAGTCTTAGATTCTATACAAATGTAGGCCTCATTTGAACTTTTTGGACAGTATATCGCATACGTTGTCAGATACTCGTACAAACAGTAACCTATACCAAATAAATGTTCATGACTCACAAATTTAGCCATAGACCGACTCAACGGAGAGAGAGACTTCCTCCTTTTGATTAAATAAGTAAGGATTGCTTATGTCAGTAGTCCTAGACCTAGACATGGGTGACAGACTTTGCATTATAACGCAGTTTGACCATTGTTGTCAGTCGGATCATAGTTTTATCCAGGCTGAGTCGAGAACGAGACGACGAGGTCCCTCCCCCTGGTGGCCTGTGCCCAGGTCCATTTGGCTCATGCCTTAAAGCATTCCTGACTATGAACTATATGTTTTTCTTATTTTTGTTTCTAATTAATTGATTAATTAATGGGGTGAATCTTAATTAAGGACAATTTTTGACTGAAAAATTTCTCTTATTTAGAAGGATTTGTATTTTAAGGAATGGTGTACGTAAACCTTTTTAAAACGATTTTTACATTATCTCCTGCATCAATATGCGACTACTGTAAAGTAAACTTGTTATCTGACATTTAACTTTTTTGCAGCATTAGAGCTACAATGTGATCGACATCTATCGAGATATCTATTTATTTCTTCATGTCGTATTAAAATAAAATGAAGACAATCTTTTAATATCTGAACATATAGTAAAAACCACTCTAAATAAATAATTAAATTCATTAGTATGTTTTTTTCACGTTAGACTGACCACTTGACCGAAACATCTGTACATGCACCCCAGGAGCCTAAGATAACGAAAACTGATATTGGCACAGTAGACCTTAGTCCTCATGGGCTGTTGCACTACTGAGTTCAGTTCAGTGTATATGTTCTAGAAAAGAAATTTATAATTTGTTTTATTATTTCAAATATTTGTGAAAGATTTAAGGTATGAAATGTATGAATGAAAGCTACGTTAACATCGTACTTTTAAGCAACACCATGGCTATTGGCGATGGACCTCGTAATTTTGACCCTCGGTCAACTGACGAAGACGACACTCAGATGCCACTCACTTCTCTGAACTTCCACACCAAGCTAAAGTAAGAACTTTGCTCCTCTACAGATTGATAATGCATCGACCTCCACCACACGGCGAGTCTTCAGTGAACTCAGAACTCGAACCCGCGACACTTCAGCCATGAGGTCGTCACCATAACCACTAGGTTACCGTGGCCACAAGGTGTCAAATGAATGAGTGAATGAATATTAACGTCGTACTGTTCAGCTACACGAAGGCTTTTGGCGACAGACCCCGTAATTTTGAAGCATGGTCAAGTGACGTGGACGACACCTGAGCTGGAACCCCCTCTCCTAACTACCACACCACACCAACGGGAAGACGTTTCAGCTCTCGACAGATTTAACGTGCATCGCTACCCTACACGGCGGGTCTTTAGTGGTACTGGGCTCGAACTCAAGACATGCCTGCCATGATCCGATACCTTAACCATTGGGCTACAGCAGCCCGGTGTCATATGAATTGATTGATTGATTGATTGAATATTAACGTCGCACTGTTCAGCTACACGAGGGCTTTTGGCGACGGACCACGTAATTTTGAGCCATGTGGTGTCATATAAAAGGAAAATTCAAAAGTACAGAATTTACTGTAAAATCCAGCGTATAACGCGCACCTATACTTTCAAGCTGATTTTTTTAATTTTTATATATATTCGCCGTATAACACGCACCCCCTTTTTTACGAAGAAATCTGAAATATTTGTATACATTGCTTTTAGGTTTTAGTCATTTATTCGAGGTATTATCCCAGACTTTTGAAAAAATAGTATACTTCTAGAACTGCAACTTGTAGCAACGGGTGTATGGATGAAGGAAGGCAGATGAGCTTGGATATGTTATTATTCTTTCAATGAGAGCTTGGTTGGGAGTAGTGTATTTAGTTCTATATGTCAGAGAAATAATTTATGTATCTCTCTCTATATATTTTTTAAGTTCAGATTAGTAGTCTTTTATCCCGCGTTGTATCTGGCAATGAAAAAAAAATCAGATGATGGATTTAATGAGTTGCTTTAGAACTGTAGAACCACAGCTAGGGAAATAAAAATATAACAGAATGAGAGGAATAAAGATGTTCACTATTTTCACCTTCTGAAATGGATGTAAATTTATTTCATTTTTAATATATTTTAATCATCGTGCAGTAATTAACACCATAAACTCTTTTAGTTCGTAAGGCAAGTCGTTTCTTTTAAATAAACTGTATTTCGATGCATGTAAAAGTAAATTTTTTTTTATGCTCATCTTTTTTGTTATTTTTAAAGCTATCGTTTTTATTCCCGGTGTATAACGCACACCCTTGAGTTTCGATCCCATTTTTTGTGTTCAAAGTGCGCGTTATACGCCGTATTTTACGGTAATATATAATTAAATTCATATAAATCAATGACAACCCTCATAATTCAAAAAAAATCCCATTCATTTCCAAACCGACATTTTAATAGCTTACTTTGCATAACCATCCTTAAAGCGCAATTTCTCTATTGAAAAAAAAAAAAAAAAATTAAAAAAAAGCGCTACGAGACCCTTAGGCATAAACATCTGTCACTTTTTGAAAAGGAATATATAAAGCGGAAAAATACTTTCGTACGTCACGGTGAAGCATGTCAAGACGAGTTGGTTCCTTGTTGTTAAGGTTAAGTATGGTTCTGAATTTAGTGGAATTGAATATAAACGTTAAGTCATCTCTCTCTTTTGATATATAAAAACTTTCCCAAATAATAAAGATGAAAGCTTCAACCAAGCAAAGATAAAATATTCATGCTGACGTAAAAAGATGTTGGTCTTTTGTTCTTTTATTCGATTCGTTACGACTTTATTACTTTTTTACACGTGGACTCGCGGTTGACCCCAATACGTCAGGCTTAAGGTTATTGACCCCAAAATTGATTTCAAAAGTTGTTTTATTATTTTTTTTTGCCGTAATCCAATAGTGAATTGTTACGTCGACACCTCATAACGTGAGGTACGTAAACGTTAACACAAAAAAGGGGCAACAAAAAAATAAAGAAAGAAAAGGAAAGGGCTGGCTTCTGAAAAACACTTTCACTATTGAGATAGCGAAAAAGAAAGGAAAAAAAAAAAGTGAAAGTAGTAGAGTTGCTGGAAGTCAGTCAACTCTACGTTTACTGTGTGAAGGTCTTGGCTTTTAAATAGGTGAGGTGAAGGGATGGTTAATGGAGTCAAAAATCCCGTTGAAATGTTGTTATTGTAGATTCTTCTGCCAAATAATTCCTCCGAGGGGGTTAGAAGGAGGGGGGCGTGGTTTCCGCATTGCCAGATCCTTAAGACTATTCCGAGAAGTTTAGTTTATTTAACTTTGGTTAGTTGTTATTTACTCCTGATGGTGATTTCCTGGAGAAACTGTTATTTCCTTAAAAGATTCTGAAAATTACTTCGAAAGGTTTCGGCCGTTCAGTACTGAGGTCTTCAAACTTTTTCAACTCCCGGAACCTCTAGAGCTATAAGGCATTTTCGGGGAACCCTAATTCACACACACACTTAAAAAATATATATTTTAAAATAATATTTAAAGTTAATCAACATGTTATAACTTGATGTTACACAATTAAATGTAAAAACAAAATAAATGTATTGTATTTATTATGAAAAATTTTTAATGTAATTTTAATATAACTTACTCACGCATTAATAATATTAATTTGAAATCAGGGACGACTTAAGGCATGGGCCAACTGGGACCAGGACCAGGTTCTCGGTCTCAATGGGGGCCTTGTCTCGTTCAAGAGTCAGCGTTCATAAGATTATGATTCGAATAATTTTTACAGTAAAATTTTTGCTCCGGATGTATTCTCCGAAAAACTAGGAATTTCAGATTATAAGTCAACTGGCAACAGTTGCAAGACTGCATTATTATGTGATGATCGTTGTCCATGTATAGGCCTACGCTTACACTATAGACCATTATTACTCATTCAGTTAAAAGGCAGCAGTCGGTCTAGCTGGTTTGTGCAATTGCAAGTCATGCACATTTATTTGTTTCAGCTTACTGTTTGGACGCTGGACGTCTCTGGGAAGTGGAACGTGGCAAGTTTCGTCCAAAAAAAGAAGAAAAATAGGAAAAAAGTCGTCCAAAAGAGAGGCTTAAGGAGGATTAATATTTAGAGTTACAATCAAAGCAATTGCGGAAACTAAAATATTTAGAATTACAACAATAAATGGGAACATAGGTTCAACACGATGTTCATGGTTCAACAGCAAATCTTCGACTGACGGTTTTTGGAATTGTCCGCTAGAGGACTGTTCCCATATTGGTTTGTTACAACTTTACAATGCAGTATTTAGGACATACTTTGTGTGTTTCGAAGAAATAAAGAATCTTAAAAATTATGCAACATAATCTAACACAAAATAAAATTGAATGCTTAAATATCTTTAAAATTATTGTTCCTTATTTATTCGATGTCTGTAGTGTGTTCGAAAAACATCTTTCTTTGTAACCCCAAAAAATGTATTATTTTATAAGTGCTTATAAATACCATTCGCGGAATTTAACAGCACATGTGCTCTGTGCACGAACGTCGGGAAATAGCATTCTTTTTTTTAGTGACTAAAGGTAATAAATATCTTTTAAGAGGATAATAAACATCCTTTTAATACAAATTTTCCCTAGAAGCTGAGTAAAAAGTTTGAGAGCCTATATAATCTCGATTAATGGCGCATTAAAGCGATACAATGGATTTTTTCAAGAATCATGACATCTTAGCTACAGTTAGTTGCTAAGCGCTATATCTAGCTATAAGCTTATCTTCACTTAAAAATCACGGGAGCTTTTTGCATTTCGTTAATAAAAATCTCCATTATCATACAGACGATTATCCTAAAAAATCTTGATCGCAACTTTCTGACTTTTTAATAAGGATATTTCTTCGGATATCAACATAAATACAAATATTCTAAATTCAAAATTTCAAAGTTCCTCACTATTGTCAAAATAATGTTGAGTTCTTTAAAAAAAATCGGAATTCAGATAAACTTAACATGTATGAGAAACATATCCGTTGCCCACTCTCTTCACTGGGTATTTCATGATGCTATATGAGTATACATTCACATAAATTATTGATTCCTAAATCCTAGAATTAAGCGTTCGATATAATTGAAAAACATTTTTATAACCCTCACCTCTTGGTTTAGAAAGGACAGGACTCGAAATTCTAAAATGGAAGTAGAATTATCTTTTACGCTCTTATAAACTCCTCTCAAAGTGGATTTTCTAAAAACCCATTTTTAATGGATCTCTGCTCAATAAAGTAAACTAGTAACGGGTCTATTCGCGTTCTTTCAACTAATCCTCTTGGAGAATATAACGGGTCTTTAAATATTATTCTATTGAAAACTTTCCTCCAAAGAAGAAGATGTGATTATGTAAATCAAAGCTTGTGCATAATGATTAACTCATTCAGAGAAAGAGGTTAGAAGCAAACAGGATTGCAAGTAGTAATTAACGTGAAGTTAGGCCAGAGCGCTTCGTAGATAATTTAATTAATTTTAAGATTGACGATTTGGTCAATTAGTCGTTAAATTGGATTCATATTGGTTGTAATTAGATTACTTTTGAAATCATCTTCAAATATAAGATGGTGAATTGCCTGGACGTGCTAAGTATAAGTGATCCGATTTATTATGATAACTCCCATTATCTCGTCTACCTCACTATTGCTCCCCATATTTAGCAATTGCTGTATTTCTTAAATTGGGTTATTGAATTTGTGTCGTTGTTGAGAATTGTTAATAAATAGAGCTTGTATTGACTATGGCTAATCTTCCTTCCGACCCTCTCACACAAATGGATGGCACCGGCCATCTTACAAGCAAGCTTGCCTAACTTCAAGTATAAGACTGATTGATTGTTCAAAAGCGGACATTTTTTTTTTATCAATATGCCCCGTAACTTCCCTAAGAGTCGATTTCCTCAAGACCTTTTTATTGGTTTTCAACCCAACAAAAGAAACATCGCACCAAATTTCCTTACTGTAAGTCTAATAGTTCGAAATGTTTTTTTTTATCAATACATTCCAGTAACTCTAGAAACCATTCATAGTAGTCAAATGCCGTAAAATCCATTCTTAGCGGATCTCTATTCAACAAAAGAACCATGCTTAAAAAATTTCAAGTATGTGAGCCTAATAGTTTAAAAACAATAATGTATTTATCTTTATCGCCCCTAAACCCCTCGAATCCCCCTTTGGGGGTCGATTTTTACAAAATGCGATCTCTACTCCATGCCTGCCAAGTTTCATGTCTGTAGTTTTAATACATCCGCATATCTCTTGTTGAGGAAGTCGCTTTTCTCCTTTATATTTATGGATTTCAAGCTCGTCTTCACAAATTTAAATAATAGGTACTTAAGAATGCAATACAACTTTATTTTTACTCTATAGCAAATTGAATAATATTCTTTTCTATTCTTAAAAATAGGTTTTTTATGAAAAAGTGTTATTACATTCATTTCTCAATTATTTATTTTTTTTTTCTATTGGTTATGGATTTGGCGGTAAACCACTAAACTTTGTGACCAATCGCCTATAAAACTGACATATTGGAGCTATAAAATATAAATAACTAATAAATGGCATCATTACAATGTGATGTTATTATTTTTATTCTTGAAAATACATTCCTTCTCTCTTGATCATTTAAACAGGCTTTCAAAATATTTATGCTTTTCGGGAAAGTAGTGTTTGGAATTTAGCGAAAAGTTTTATACTAATGTCCATATAAAGTGTTAGTTACGTTTAAGGGTAGAAATCTTTGAAAATACATGGAAAAACAATTGAAAAGATTAATAAAGATTTTACGGTTAGTATTTGCTGTCAGTATATGGATACTATCCCAAAGGCATTAAAATAATGGTCGACCTACGAATAAACACGAGTTATGAGTAATCTGTTTACAGTCAGATAACGGTTGCATCACTCTTCAAATGATTTATCATGGCTTAAAAATTTCTCATGACAAAAAAACTGGCCAAACTAATAACAGACATATGTTCTGGATTGTTGTCAAATAGGCTGATGCCCGATAAGTTCGCTTGATGGCCAGATTGATGCCAAAACATGAAGATACGATCTTTCCAGACGAAGATGGGAGATTTTCTAGTCTCCGTCTCTTTTGTTAATTGAATTTTCAGTGCAAATTACCACTTTTTTTTATTGCTAATTGTCAAAGCGCCCGATTTGAAATTGAAATATATTTTCAGGTAGGAAAAATTCAACTTGTCAACTTGGTATTACTCGTACGTTCAGACGTAAACTTTAAAACCAAATTAGCATTACAGTGTAGCTGACGAATTAACCATTTCATCATGTAGATACGAAGAGATCTGTATGATCTTACAAAATACACTTGTGGGAAGCTCAAAACCCATTGTAATATGTTGGCCTTGCTATTATAACGATGGGAAGACTAATTGTCGCTTCAGTTTCCTGCTATTGCACATAATCCAGTGATTATGACAGCAGTAAATCGGACAAAAAAAAAAGGTGGTACTAAAGAAGTACCTTGTCCAAAAGCTTTCGCCATTAACGATGTTATGGGAGAGATTGAAAGCTTCGATCAAAGAAAAGGAAGATACCAAAGAAGATCTGTAAAATGATGTCATCGTATCTTTTATTTTATTGTTGACCTTGCTATCATAAATAGTTTCATACAGTGGCAAATAAAGAAAAAGAAAAAAAAAAAAGAAGTTTAGACCAGCTAACATTCTGTATTGCATTAGCTCGTCATCTAATAGACGGATATTCCTCAAGAAAAAGGAAAGGACGTCTTGTTAGCTTCTAAGCAAAGAAGTGTGTAATTCCGGATGCTGTGCGCTTAGTCAGTGTCAGAAATCATATATATATGCTAAAGATGGTTTCTAAATGTAGACGATGTAAGAAATGTAGCAGAAAGGGACAAGAAAAGGGGATCTGCTATATGTGTGCAGAATGTAATGTCACTTAGTGCAGTGATCCGCAACCCCCGGTCCACGGACCGGTACCGGTCAGTGGATCAAATGGTGCCGGGACTCCTAAAGAACATTAAATTATTGCCATTTTATTTAAAGTGGTGCATTTCTCTAGGATTTGTGCAACTTTCTACAGAAATCACTTTATATTTCACGTTAAATCACTTATATTCATTTTTGGTGTAACTATATTCTATTCTGAAGGCATATTTAAATGTAACTCAATTAAAATTATTCAATCAAAACAATCTAAAATATAAACAATCAACGTGTCCCACCCTCAGCGGGCCGCAGTAAAATTATCAAACGTTGACCGGTCCGCAGCGATAAAAAGGTTGCGGAGCACTGACTTAGTGCATTGCAACACGCTTCTCCTCTTTTCATGGCAAATATAATCACTATTAAATTTAATTTTCTTTATGACGGTGAATGGTTCTTTGGGAAGTATTCTTCCCACCCCTAAAATTTAAATGTAAACATAAAATTCGACAAAATAAAATGTATTTCCTTAAAAGCTATTGTCTAATTGTTAATGAAACATAAAACACTGCGAGAAATTCAAAAGAAAAATTAATGACCCACGAAAGGTTTAAAGAATCCATTATACACCAGTAAAATGGACTAACTCAAACATAAATGCTTAGTATTATAAGATGTTTACTATTTATAGAAAAGATAACGAAGCCAGAATAAATTATCTATGTTTGAGCAATTTTTATCCTAAAAATGTTCTGATATTCTTAGGCTTAGCATTACTCTAAGGTAGCCTTGGCCACGAGTCCATGATCATGACCAACAGGCTACCGCCATACATTGTTCAAGGAAGAATGCTCCAAGAGAAGTAAAAAACAATGCCAGTCTTTGTAAGAAATTATCTTGTTTTGCACCAATTATATTAAAAGTTTTGTATAACATTTTGTAAGAGGAATGAAGATTTAACATAGAAAATATTGATAGAATGTTGATACAAACTTAAACTAAATAATACAAATGCCTTAGATAAGTGTGCGTTTGATAAATAAACCATCGTAGAACATTCCTTACAGTAACAATTTAAATATTCCAGCAGAATATTACAAGTTTCGCGCTAAAAACAGATGGGGCCAAATTCTTCAACGTAAAAATTGCTAAACCAGAAATAAATTTGCATTAAAAATTTTTTTTAACATTTTAAACACGTAATACGTGAATTCCTATCTTTTTTTTCAACTGTTGGCAACTTATGACGGAAATTCGTGTCTTTTGCAGAGATGCCAACCATTATAGAATATGTTTGCTTCTTTTTGTAAACAATATTTTCTTTAATAGCAGTTTATTTTAGTAGATAGAACAGGATTTGTGGAAATATGCGGGAATTCAGGCTATGTACTTTTTGCTGCATATCGACTCTAATGAGTTAAGAGGATTGGCTCAAATGATACATTCCTCCTTTAATTTACACACCTTAGTCAAGAAATGTAGCCTATTAATTTATACTTTTGTAATTACCGTAAAATCCGGCGTATAACGCGCACTTATACTTTCAAGCTAATTTTTTTTAATTTTTCGGTATATTCACCGTATAACGCGCACTCCCTTTTTAACACAGAAATCTGAAATATTAATATACTTTTTTTTATGTTTTGAACTAATTTATTCGAGGTATTATCCCAGATTTTTGAAAAAATATTATACTTCTAGAACTACAACTGTTCTTGTTCACAAGGCAAGTGGTTTCTTTTAAATACAGAGTGTTTCGATACATCTAAAAGTAATTTTTTTTTATGCTCATCCTTTTTGTTATTTTTGAAGCTATCATTTTTATATCCGGCGTATAACGCGCACCCTTATTTTTTGTGTTCAAAGTGCGCTTTATACGCCGAATTTTATGATAATTTATACATCGTTTTAATACTTGTGACGTCTCTCGCGTCTTTCTGATTAACATGACTCCTAAGTTCTTTGACGGCCACGATTAATGGCAAAACCTTTCCAACCCAATACCAAGAAGAGAAACGGATCGAATATGTAAATGAGATATACTATAAAAGGATAGCGCGGCAAACCTAGATAGGAGGATAGCATAGATAGCAAAGCGTAGCAGAGCATAGATAGCATAATAAAGCGTAGCAGGCTCAGAGGTTGTAGTGTGGAATCATTCTGATCAATAGCGTGACAAAGCTTAGTGTGAAATCTTGCGGACCAAGAATAAGCAGTCAAGAATTAGCTGCATTGCGGATCAAGAATCTTCATAGATAAAGTTATAGATTATATTCTCTAGGTCAAGGGACCAAAACTGGAAAAGGTAATATTAGATATTAGTAATTAGATAACAGGATTATTTAGGATAATTGAGATAGAGGATCTAATTGCGTGATCTGACTTAAATACGTGATTTAAATTGGGCTTGACTCTCACTTTAATTAATAATTGTCAAAATTAGAATTTAAGTATTATAAGTTACTCTTAATAAAAGTTGTATTAAGAATTATGTCTCATCATTTTGATAATCCCACACCTCTAGCTTACGCGGAACCGGCAAGACATGGTCATCACAGGATGGCTATGTCTCATACTTAATAGGTTTTTTATCTCTAATAGGGCTGCGGATTGGCATTTCTACCTTTGTAGACCTAGTACATTCCCTCGGAACTGGTATCACTTTTTAGTGCGGCACCATTTTATCGATACCAATTACCGCAAGTAACTTTGACGCCCAGCTCCCTCACCAGAGGGAGGCACCTGAGCTCTGCCGATGCGAAATTTGTACTTTTGAGTTTAATTTTGCCTAGAGCATCCAAGCCAAATGGACACTCAAGGGATTTTTAACATGCCGCATAATCATACGACATGGATGTTGTCTATTTTCTGCATCATGAAAATCTACTGACTTGGGACGGGAACGAGCCCCCAACCTTGGGTGCAGAAAGTCAGCGACAAACCACCTACGCCATCCAGCCGGCATTCTTAGTAAAAAATTAGCGACAGATATATAAAATGTGAAACCATTATTAAAGTACAGTAATACCTCGAATTTACGCAATAGGTGGGACTGTCATTCCGACGAAAATAGCAGTTTCCGGTTGTCCGCTACACAAGACAATATAATTGATGAATCTTGCTTTTAAAAACTTAACAACTTCGATTTTGCGTATAAAGATTTAGACAAACAGGACGAGGGACAGTACAGGAACTGAGCATCCCACAGAGATTGTATTACAGAAACAGCTCGAAGCAAACAACATGTTGCCATTGCGCAAAAGATAAATACAGTAGATGGCGTTGGTAAAAGGCATGACAGTAAAACTAAATATTTTACACAAAATACATATCAATAGAAATTGTAAATAATAAGAAGAATTGAATAGGAATTAAGTACAGCATATAAATGAACATACACAGCACATTAATGATAAAAATACAGTTTGAATAATAGTAAATACACAATTTTAAATAATAATGAAATACAATTTAAATAGAAAAATACAATTCCATCCAAACATCGGTTCAGTTTCAGTTCGAAGCCCTGGAAATAGCGCTTTATCGATAACAATACTAAAAAAAGGTTAAAAATTTCCAAATCGATAAAAAAATTGTCCGAATGTTTGAAATATTGCATTTAGTGGGACCTTAAAATAAAAGCATTTAAAAATAAAATTGAAGATATAGTAAATACTGTTGTAACTTATTATTGAATGCTTTTACGAGTATTTTACTTAAGGGTGTCTTCGGTAAAAGTAAGAGAGCACATTTTCAGACAGAAAAATGGCCTAATTTTTCTATGGAAATTTGCAATATTATAACTCATACCTTTGTTAACAATATAGTGTTTTTAAAAATGTATTCCATGAATACTTTCTTTTTTTGTTTTAATACGTGAAGGCAAGCCCATTTAACATTGTTGTATAGGAGAAAAAACGCGAAACACATTTTATACTAGAAAAAATGAATAAATTCGGTTAAAAACGGGAAGTATGATAAAAAAAAAATTTGTTTTCTAAAAGGTAGTGAAGCCAGAATATCATATTAATGTTTCATTTCTTTTATATCTGAAAAAATGTTCCAAATTCGGGTCCTATTCTTGAACATTAACCGAAGACAACCTTAATATAGACACAACTTATGATAGTAAGAGATCATTATACTCCCGTTTCAGAAACTGAAGTTTTGTTCTTTTTAAATCAAGAGGCGAGGGCCACTCGAATTTTTCGAATACAATCTGAAGATTAATGCTCGGACTTAAATGTCAATTGCATAAACAAAACAATATACGTAGTAATCATGAAATACATAACGAAGCGGATGAGTGATGGCTATCTAATGCTTAGTATTCGAAATTTTTGAACGAAAGTGCTTACGAACTACATCGCAAAACTTCAGCCGTTTTTTTTAAAACTGGTTTTAAATTTTCCTTCAATGTGAGTGTGTGTGAGAGTGATATAAAAAAATCCGAGCAAACTAATCGGGTCAAACATATCATTTGTTATCGATCTAAGTGTCAATCACTTTCTGTCAATCGGCATATTGATTGACAAAAAATAACGAGTTTCATATATGTTTTTTATTTTTTAATCTGAAAGAGGTTTCAAGCAAGCCTTAGATTAATATTTGTGGCTCTTTCCAAACTAGCTGCAAGAAATGTGGTTCAGAGTTATCAGGCGTCCTGAAAGTCGTTGAATATATTCGGATTTGATTTCTTAAAAACCATTTGTGTGTGTGTGATCGATATTTATAAAATTCCCACATATTAATTTTGCCGAAAGAATTATTGTTGTTGTGACTAATGCCACCTGCCTCACGAAGTCAAATCGAGGCCCTAGAAATTCATCGCGGCTAAGGGCTAGAATTTTTACGGCTGTCGTTAGCCTTAGCTGTGAGCACCATGCAGGTGACAGAATGATTTGGCTCGTTTCCACCCCAATTTTGAGGGAGGTCACCTGGGGGTGGTCAGGGGCCTCCCACCTCTCTTCCCCTTCCACCAACCTCATGAGAGGACTTGTGGCTCGACGGCTATTTAGAGTACCCCCATGCCGCAAAGGCACTGTACATTTACAAACATCCATGTCTTCTCCGGGATTCGAACCCAGGCCCTGCGGCACGGCACAGCAGTCAGCGTCTTTAACCACTATACCAGATGGATAATTCTATTTGTACAATTTAGTACCTCTGCAAAAACAATGTTCTTAATCATCTTTTCTTTTGAATTGCACTGAATTTTTATTCTGTCTTTGTTTCTACACCGTCTGTGACGTAACTCAGAATACAAAGCGCCCCCCTGCAAAGTCAGGTTTTGGGCCCCTAGCCAAAATACGTACATGGTGTCGCTAAAGGTTTGGGCCCCTTATAATCCCTGGGCCCCCGTAATGCGAGGGTGTACGTTCCGCCACTGTACACCTTGACAGAGCCGTATTCAATTGACCATGAGTAAATATTGTTTCTCTCAGTGTTGCTCTCTGTTATACATAAACCGACACTTTCAAAACTTTGCCCCTGCGATTTATTAGTAGCCATGCAAATGC
This sequence comes from Trichonephila inaurata madagascariensis, assembly GCA_019973955.1. NCBI lineage: Eukaryota > Metazoa > Arthropoda > Arachnida > Araneae > Nephilidae > Trichonephila > Trichonephila inaurata. The sequence goes on from BMAV01023676.1 coordinate 72,681, forward strand.
CAATGTTATAGGGAATTGTATACCATATGGATGCTTCTGGAAATTACTGGAGAAAACTATAACATCAGATCTATGACGTAAGTGGATTTTTCAAGAAAGTGCTGAGAGGTAGGGGGAAGCTCCTAGACAAATCGTTCTTGGAGTTCCTGTTCAGTTAAATTTAAGTTCTTGCGACCCATTTTTATAAACTGTACTTTATGCATAACTAAATTTATTACAGTATCACGAAAAACTTTCTTCATACAGTTAGAGATTAATAACTATTTACCCCAATAATTTTTTTTCAAAAAAAAAACATAATTTCACGATGCATTTTTGAAATGTACTTACCGCTGCTTAAAATGGATATTTCGATAAAAGATGACAAGATGTCATTCTTTCCTGCCTATATTTCACAATTGAGATGTGTGATGTAAAAAGAGAACACGCCAATATACTTCCGCAATCCAAAACATGCCCATCAGCAACATGATTCTTAGGACATTCTTCTGTCTGCAATGACAGATAGGAAACACATATCTTTCACTATTAGTCCTTAGAGAATTTTCTTTATGAAATAAAATAGCCTAAGATTGAATAATGTGCTACATCGAGAGGAGTAAAATGCTGCACATTTCTTCACATTTTGATACATTTTTTCCAGTTCTCGGTCTTACATAATAAAATATTTTTATAGCCATTCACATCATAAAAAAAATTTATCAGTCATTCTGTTTTTATGAAATTTGTTCATATCATCATTATTAATAATAGACAGTTTAATAACAAGACTATTCATACTCCTTTAAATGATAAGCAAATTTGTGTAATCATTATTATGATAAGATGATTTATTGACACAGACTTACATCTTAAAGATTCATCAAAATATGGATTTATATAAAATTCATTAATAAAGAACTCTGCCTAAAGAAGATTCGTTAGAGGAAAAATTTATCGTAAGATTAAATGTCAGATAATTCCTTCATAACATTCAATGGTAAACAATGTCACCACAAAATTAATTGACAATGACATCATAAGATTTATCGATAAACATTTTTGATTAAAGGATTCATAGATAATCGCTTCGAGAAAAATTGACATGTATTTACATTATAAGATCATTTTAAAAACTAATAGTTATATTAAATTATTTATGAGGGAAAAACAAGTCGAAAGATTTGTAGATAATTGCATTAAGAGTTGAATAGAAAAAAAATGTACCCCAAAATAGACACATAGAGAATAACATCAAATATTTCATAGGTAATTGAATCAAAAGATGCAGATACATTATAAAATACAAAGATTAATATTAGATTGTCTTTGTATCTTATACTGTAGATAACACTCATATATTGTAACATTCATGTTTACTGACATATTCCGATAATTGCATCAAAAACTTCATGAACAATTGTATCAAAAGCTTCACAGACAATTGCATCAAAAGATTCATGGATAATTGCTTTAAAAGCTTCATAAACAATTAATTGTATCAAAAGCTTCATAGTAGACAATTATGTCCAATGATTCATGGATAATTGCTTTAAAAGCTTCATGAACAATTAATTGTATCAAAAGCTTCATAGACAATTATGTCCAATGATTCATGGACAATAGCATCAAAAGTTCTTAGATAATGGGATCAAAAGACTCACACAAGTAACTGAATCAAAAGATTCACGAATAATTGAATCAAAAGTGACAGATATATTATAAGATTCAAGGAC
>BMAV01023676.1:92859-130819 GCA_019973955.1 Trichonephila inaurata madagascariensis
AACAATTATATACATGTATTCTTATCTAAGTGACACTAAATATCATGAAAAGTATCCATTTATGCGCTTTTTTAAAATCACGGTTCCGAAAGTAGTCGGATACCTTAAAAGAATTTCTCTCATACTTACAAAAAGTTTCCTATCCGTGTCTTTTTTTCAAACGGTTGAGGATTTTGTGTGTGCGTATGTGTATATTTATATATACACACACAATTTTAAGCATGGTGTAATACTAAGTCTTACATTGCAGTGGGGACAGATACGATATTGGCTTTTGTAGATTATGTTTCCATTTTCATTTCTTCTCAAGCAACAAATTGCACATTGCCTCGCCAGTCCTTGTTCTTTATCGAATATTTATTTCTGCCTTCAATGAAAAATTCCCACCTTCTCACCACAAAGAAAATCCCGGACGAGAAGTATTTCAATACCATGGATAAACTGCATCTCTTAAAAACTCTAGCACTAATAATATCATTATGTAAGAATCAAAAATATGCGAAATTCAAGGATAGATAGAAAAAAAATCAGTGCCCGTACACAGTACGTTCAAACCGGTTGTGGCCAGTTTTCGGTAGCCCGTACGGTGTACGGGTTGATTGAATATTAACGTCGCACTGTTCAGGTACACGAGGGCTTTTGGCGACGGGCCACGTAATTTTTAACCGTGGTCAAGTGACGTGGACGACACCTGAGCTGGCACCTCTCCCTCCTATATACCACACCAACGGGAGGACGTTTCAGTTTTCGACAGATTTAACGTTCATCGCTGCCCTACACGGCGGGTCTTTAGTGGTACTGGGCTCGAACTCGTGACAAGGTAAGCCACGATCCGATACCTATACCACTCGTCTACCGTGGCCCGTACGGTGTAGGGGAAAACCAGCTAAGGGGTTAAACAGTTATTTTGTAATGAAGTTTCATTATCAGAGTAAGAATTTTGGTTCATTCAACATAACTAAATGACTAAGATTAGAATTTTAAAAAATTGGTTAAATGTCAATATCATTATCATTTTTTTATGATAAGAGCAAAAGATTTTTCTGATTTCCCTAAGCATTATTTTCTGAATATTTTTCAACTCCACAACGAATCGAATCTACTAATTTAAATATTTCAATATGTCTAAAAAAAATAAAATGGCTTCCAAAAATAAACGACATTCGTCATTGAAGAATTTAAATTTTTTTTTTTTACTTCACTTAAATTGGATTTCCTATTTCGTAATTAGTTTTTGATTTCTTTACTATTATTCTGTAGATAGAATTAATTGAGAAATTGATTTTAAGCTGTTATTAAATACCTTGAAAATTTAGCTTATGCGATTTCAAAATTGAATGTGTTGACACAAATTGAACACTTCGCATCAAAACACTATTTCTCTAATTGCAATATTTCATCAATGACTCAATTTTTTTTTGTCGGTAGTCTGACCGTGAATTGTAAAATTGCAATGGATTAATAAAAATTAACAGCCTTGCAAATATAATTAACGCAATACGCTCATAAATATTTCAAGAAAAATAAAATATTACTCATTTCGTAATGTTATAGTCGCTTTTCATTGCTACATTTCTTTCCCGCACATTTTTCTCTTTTAAGAAAATGACCTTGAAACATACCTCTACTGTCAGCAATAGTGGTTCTAAAGACAGATATCAGGTGATCCTGTTAAAAATAAATAATATAGAATACTTTCGAAATCATAAATAACTCACAATTGAAATAAATTACAAATTCAAATGAATTAATCAATAAATATAAAAAAACGTACAATGAGCGTGCCCAGTTGCGTAGCGGAGAATATTAGGGAATCCCTGCATGTCGGGTTTTCGGCCAAAAGCTGGATCTTACAAAGAACTGAAAGATCACAACATAACGTAGGGTTTGAGTCCCCTAGAATTCTGCCCCTCCCCCGCAATGCAGGGGTTGTGGGGTGTATGTAACGCCATCAGTAGCGCACACAGGAATTTTTACAGGGGTGGGGGGTTCTGGGTTGAAAGTTCACCATTCTTGTATCATGCTATTTTTGATTTTGTCGATTTTCAGGAACAAAACACAGTAAAAAACTAATTATTGAATAAATAATTAGCATTAATTAATAAAATTAATCATTAATAACAAATATTTAATTAAATTTTACGTATTATATACTTAGAATTATAGCCAATTGGAAAAAAATCAAGGGCTTTGAGGGGTCCGGACCCCAGGAACCCCTATTGTGTGCGCCACTGAACGCCACTGCTTCTCCGTAAGAGGGGGTTGCGCGTTATACTGCGAATATGCCTAAAAATAAAAAAAAAAATGCAGCTTGAAAGTATAGGTACACCAGTGGCGTAACGGAGAACATTAGCCCTGCAAAGTCAGGTTTGGGCATTAAGCCGGATCTTATGATGCGTTCGTACTTGGCATCTGTGAGGTTTTTGTGCCCTATAGAATCCTAGGCTCCTTTATGATGCGGGGGTGTACAGTAAGACCCCGCTTAACGCGGGGTATACGTTCCATCAAAGTAGAGCGTAATACGAAACAGCGTTAAACGAGGTTATCTCCTCATGTAAATAATGGAGTTAGGGGAAGATGGGTAGAAAATTGGTCTGGTATTTTACCATAAATTTATTAACTATGTTTTTTATAACAATAGAGGAAAATTTATTTCTTACAAATATAGAAACATAATAAATGAATATACATATAAAAATAAATAAAATTCTAATTTAGTATGTTTACATTTTCAATTAAAAATTCTTCTTGCTTTTTCCATTATAATATATTAGCTTAGGGGCATATTGCGTTCAATTTCGCCGTCAATCCATATAGAAAGTCGTTTTTTCATTTCCTCTATTGTATTATTTCTAGAACGGGTAATTCCAGTTGCAGAGCTTGTCGTAGTTGGAGTTGCCGATGACAGTATTTTTTCCTTATTCTTAAAAATGGTCCTTATTGTTGAAGCTGCCAAATTCAATGCAGCACCAATTTGAGATCGACGTTCACCAGTATCTAATCTTCTAATCACTTGCATTCTAGTTTCTAGTGAAATGCTTTTTCTTGTTGCTTTATTTTCATGTTTTTTTACTATCAGTCATGATAAAAACTAAAAATCATAATATTTGTCACCACAGAAATCGTTATATTATATAAATTTATACTTACAATAACGTCAACAAATGTTTGAAAAGATAAAAATATGTTTGCATAACACCGCAGGAAAGAAGAAACACACATAAACTGCTTCGGATATCGGGAAGCCCAACACATCCTGCAATATTTTGGGGAATCCGAGTCCCACAATTCAAATAAAAGAGCGTTAAACCGAAACAGCGCTAACCGAAACAGCGTTAAGCGGGGTCTTACTATACGTTATGCCACTGTGCGAGCCGCTCGAGGGAAGTTATATGATGTGGTAGCCCTTTTTCTCCCATGCATGAAGAGAGTTCCCGTTTTTACCTGAATCGACCCCCTGGTTTACGTTAGGATCACACATAATTACGTCCTTTAAAAAAAAAAATTTTTTTTCTAAGCAAATATATTATGAAAAACTAGGGCAATTAAATTTCAATTACCTATTCAAAACCACAAACCTAATTTCAAAAATACATCGTCTAAGCCGGTGGCGTAAAGATGAATTTTAGGGCTCCCCTTCCAAGTCAAAGTTTTTGGCCCCAAGCCGGATCTTAAAGGATACGTACTTGGAGTTGATCAGGCTTTGGGCCCCTAGAGTCCAGCCCCCTCCCCCCCTACACACACACAATGCAGGTGTATACGTTACGCCACTGATCTAAGAATTCACTAATAAATAAAGTGAAAAATGAAACAAAACTATTGATGTCTTCAACCTGTTTAAACAAACAATATTAATTAACGAGCCAAGATATTTTAAGGTATCCGAACACGTTGAAAATGACCAAATTCAATCAAGACAAATATTTTTGTTTTTTATTTTATTGAATAGAACTATCTTTTGGCTTTACAAAACATACTTTTGTTTCTACGCTACCTAGAGGCCAAGCTACAATCAATTTTATAAAGTTAGAAAAACTGGGGAAGTGGGTCTTTCATCTACCAGAAGTGGGCATTTAAATTGTTCAAAATCTATCATGGCGAGTCTGATAACTCAAAATATTTTACAAATGTATTTCAATAAAACTTTTTGAACCTGATATTTATGTTATTTTCTAGAGATGTACTAAAATATTTCTTATTATATGAATACTTTTTGAGTTAGGGCTTGTTATTTAAATAATGATCTCGTAAAGAATGTGATTTTTCTTATAATGTTTACTCAATCAGCTCTAAAATTTTCAAATTTTAATAAAACATTGAAATTTTAGTACATTCTCTAGATAAATGCATCTAATTTGTTTCGGTAATACTTTTACTAATATAAGGTTATTAGTTTTTTCTCTAATTGCTTTGAAATTTTACAAAAATATTGCTAAAAATTCACTTATAATTGTGATTTTTGTGAAATTTAGGCAATTTATTTTAAATATTGTTGGTTAAATATTAGTATTTATTGCTATTGAGTCCTAAAAAAAGCATTTATATAATGTTTAAATATGTTATTTTGTTAAAAAGTATTCCGAACGTGTTCGGATACCTTAACAGTAAAGAAATACTCAGTTGAGAAATTTCGTGAATTGCATTACTGATATTTTCTACGAAATTTTTTCTCAATAACTTAACAACGGAATCGAACCATCTTTTTTTTTTAAAAAAAAATATCTCGTAACTCTATTCAACATATGTCACATAAAGTGTTTACTAAAATGAAAAATATTTTTTATGCGCTATATTCTTTTTGTGATTTTTAGTCGTGCAAGTAAAAAAAGCTTTTTGATATTAGTCACATTATCTTTTATTTTATTTTAACATCAGGAGAATTATTTTGAGCGTGCTGTTCAATCCAATGAAAAAACACAAGAGAGAGAATTATTCGTTTTCTAAATTTAAATACTGAAGAAAAAACAGGGGAAAATGTAACACAGAAAATATAAGCACGTGTTCAAGTGAAGGGAAATATGAATTATTTTTAGAAATTACATAAGAGTTTTAGGGAAAGTTTCAACCGTTTAGAAAGGCATTTGTCAGCTATTATGATATTCTTTTACAGGAATAGCCAATAAATCTATCGAAAATTCAAAGTTTAATCCTTTTAATAAGGAATCACTAATAAACCCGTCAAAATATAGGGTTTAATGCTTTTAGTAGGGGATGAAATGAGACGCGTTTTAAGATAGGGTATTCGGAATATGAATTATATATTACGAATAAGATTCTAATTGTGAGCAATTATTAATTTAAATTATTATATATATTTATATATATATATATATATGTGTGTGTGTGTTACCGCTAAAATGTGATATCTGTTATTTCATAGAATATCTAGGTATTTCCTGAAGAAACTAGGCAAGTCAGTTCAAGTACCGTAAAAGGCCGCGGTAGCCGAGTGGTATAGGTATCGGACCGTGGCTTGCCTTATCACGAGTTCGAGCCCAGTACCACAAAAGACCCGCCATGTAGGGCAGCGATGCACGTTAAATCTGTCGAGAGCTGAAACGTCCTCCCGTTGGTGTGGTGTGGTAGTTAGGAGAGAGGGGTGCCAGTTCAGGTGTCGTCCACGTCACTTGACCATGGTTCAAAATTACGTGGTCCGTCGCCAAAAGCCCTCATGTAGCTGATCAGTGCGACGTTAATATTCAATCAATCAATCAAGTACCGTAAAATCCAGCGTATAACGCGCACTTTGAACACAAAAAATAAGATCGAAAATTAAAGGTGCGCGTTATACGCCGGGTATAAAATCGATAGCTTTAAAAATAACAAAAAGGATGGACACAAAAAAAAATTACTTCTAGATGTATCGATACACTGTTCATTTAAAAGAAACAACTTGCCTTATGAACAAGAATAGTTGCAGTTCTAGAAGTATAATATTTTTTCAAAATTCTGGGATAATACCTTAAACAAAATAATTCAAAACATAAAAACAATGTATATTAATATTTCAGATTTCTTCGTTAAAAAGAGGGTGAGAGTTAACGGCGAACATGCCTAAAAATTAAAAAAAAAATTAGCTTGAAAGTGCAGGTGCGCGTTATACGCCGGATTTTACGGTATATAAAATAATTGAATTATTATGATTTAACTAGGCTTTCTATAGAATAACGATTACTTGATCGTTAAAGTATGAAATACGGCACTCGAAAGTTCTTTGAACTGGTTCTAGTTGTTTTTAGTTAATTTTGAACCCCAAATCAAAGTGTCATCACAGCAATCCTTGCTCTCATAAATAAAGAAACGTAAAATAAAGGTATTTCACGGAATTTAAATTAATATTCTCTTGTGCAATTTTGTTTGAAAAAGTTTACACACACACAATGTTTTTATGAAGCAACAGCTTTTCTTCCTAGCATGTATTTTTTTGATAATATTTCAGTATAACTATTTCTGCAACATATTCTTTTTTCCCCTTTCTGTTAATGTTAGCAATATGAGCAATGATAAATTATACCATCTGCTTTTCCTTATTATTTATCAATTAATCATCCGCAATATAGGAAAAAAATTTATTTTTTGAGAGATTTTATCTATTTATGATCAATTAATTTATAAAATAGCTTTGAACTTTCTTATTTTTCACTTTAACGGTCTATCATTAATTATTTCATGGAATAACTAGGTAAAGTATGAAATTTATCATCTATTACATACTTTAACTGACTTGTCTAGTTATTTCATGAAATACCTAGTTATTCTACGGAATAACTGAATTTTACACTTAGCGGTAACATATATATACCGATATGAATAAAAAGAAACACAAATATAACAATAATGAAAGTTTTCAATCTGGCAATATTGCATTATATGCAATAAGTTTCATTTTTTTTAAGTATTAAAATATCAATGCAACAAAATCCAACATTTATTTCCGCTTGCCATTGATTGCTCAATTATTTTTTTCTCGATATATTTTTCTTCGTGGTTACTCACAGACCATGGGATTTTACAATCCAATCCAATCCTGGTCAAATCACTCACAAAACTCTACCAAAAATATATATCATTCACTAAAACACTTTCAAAACTTTAAATAACACACAAAAACCAAAAAAAAAAATCCTTTTTCCCCCCCTTTAGCATTTCCAGTTTCAGTCAACCGAAAGGATTATTTTACTGACAAATGAAGCAGAGCTAAGAACCTTTTTTCAACCTTCAACTATTTCTGCCATTGGTTTAAAGGGGTGAATTTGACGAAACTCTGAAGTGGATATTTGTGCAGGTGTGTGTTATTTAAAAAACGGAAAGTCGTCGACCTCCTAAAATGCATGCAAAGTTTTTCTTTGTCACACTTCGTCAAATCCCCCTCCCCCTCTCTTTTGGGTTTGTTTTATTTATTTTTTATTCGCTTTTGCAACGTATCTTTCCTTTCTCCAGTTACATATTTCTTGCTTGTTTTTTTTTTCTCCCTGCGTGACAAAATCAGTGTATGACTAATGCATGATGAGACGGTTGGCTAACAAGTTTAGTGTTTGCTTCACTCGTAGGTTTGGTAATTATAGATTCTGGCTTTGTTATTTGGCGCGACGTTTTATAATTCTTTACCATTGAGTTATGTGTTCAACAACTGTTTGAATGTGTGATTAAAAAGTTATTCTTAAATTGTATTTAATTGCTGTGAATAAATTGCCGTGGCATTAAACTGTACTCTGGACTGGATTATCACATTCCCAAGCTCCTAAAAATAAATTTTGCAAAAATAAAATCTATAACAGCGCTTGGCAACCTTGTAGTTGTGGTATGCCAAACCAATTCCCACTGCAATGCATGCAGAATTAAGGAATAGAGGTAAGGAATAGAATTATAGGGAATTAATTATTATATATTAATTATGCATCCTGTGCAGACATTTATTAACATTAAAATAAACAACATAAATTGTAATTATTCCTTCTCCAACAAAAAAAAATTGCACATATAATATATATTATGTATAAAATAAAAAACAAACAGCATAAAATGTGAGTATTCTTTTTTAATATACACTTACTTCCGAAAGTCTGCATACAGGCAAATCATCTTACGTGTTCATACTATAATTACTATTAAAATCCCGCTTTAGAAAATCAAAATACTTGTCAGCAATTCTTCAAAATTTGCTTATTCAAACAAAAGCCGCAAAATTCACTTTAACGAGAAAAAAAAATTGACCACCAAATAATCTCCAACCATCCGCGCCAAAAGTCTGCGTACTTAGAGCTTTTTAAGACCTTTTATTGTAAAATAATTGCACTAAATCGTGTTTTTAAGTAATTATAAGCTTCTTTTACGATTTATTTAGAATTTGAAATTTGAAAGCTTTTGGGGTTCCATCACAGGCAACAGAATAGAGATCGATATATTATTTAAAGAAAAATCATCATTGATCCTGAGAAAAGGGGTAAATTTTTAAAGCAATTGTTAATAGGAGACAATCATTGATTCAAAAAGTGTTCAAAAATTACAAATCAACTAAAATGTTAATGTCCAAGCCAAGATCCGGCCACCCGTCTGCAGAGTTACCTCGAGAATCTTACTTTGTAATACGCTCTATAAAAATATATCCAAGACTATAAACTTCAAAAATAGCTAAAAGTATTGCTTACATATTGCAAAAAAGTTTTACTTTAATTACAATTCGAAGAAAACCGAAAAAGGATGACCATCATGCCCGAGTTGCACTCAAGAAGCCATTCATCTTTCGAATGAACAGAGCTAAGAGAATGACCTTTGCCAAAAAACACCTAAATAGGACGCATGTTTTTTAGAAAAATGTAGTACATTCAATTGAAAGTAGTTTTTGTAACTTAGCCTCAAAAAGCTCAAAAATATGCCTGCAAAAATTCCTGGACAGATCTTAAAACAAAAAATCCTTTTACGACTATCAAACATGGAGAAGGAGGCATAATGTTTGGGGGTGCATTGGAAGCCTTTCAGCTGGTGATCTGGAATTTATTGAATCAACAATGTACAGAATTGGTTACTTGAACTTATTGAAGTAAATATCAGGATATATGCCGAGAAATTTGCGGTGGGTAATGACTTTTACTTTCAGCTGCACAAAGGTACCAAGCAAATTGCTCACATTGTGAAGCCATGGCTGTTCTGACATGTCCCAAACCGATTCCGTAAGCCATCCTAGTCTCTAGACCTAAGCACAATACAGCATCTGTGGGATTTACTCGAGTGAATAATGAGGGAGAACATAATAATATGCAAGAAAATGCTCAAATTTGTCATAGTAGAAGAATGCAACAAAATATACACAGATGAAACAACTAAGCTAGCTAATTCCCTGCCATATATATTGAGAGAGTTATAGAAAGAACAGAATAACTTAAAAAATTATTAACTCTCAGTTAAAATTCATTATTGTAAAGGTTTTTACCAGTGTACGCAGATTTATGAAGCACACGATTTGTGTCGTTTTCCAGTTATAAATATTTGTATTATTTTATGTAATATTCACAGGTGATTGTTGTTTATACTATTTCAATTTACAATGTTAAAAGAATCAATAAAAAATAGTATTGATTCAGAAAGACTTCATTCAATTATCGATCTTTGCATGAATATGAAAAATGATTGCCTGTACGCAGACTTTCGGAGGCAAGTGAATATAGTTAAATAAAAAATTAATATTGTTAGATGAACCTTGTTCTTGCAACTCTCTGCTTCATATCGCCATATCAGGGCTCTAGTTTGTGACTTTCGGTTTGACATGATTCTTCTGAATGTTCAGTTGTTAAACAACTTTTTCGTGGACTCAAAATATTTCTCATATGTATGAGAAAATATTTGCTTACATAGATAAGTAGAACCAAAAGCGGAAAGAAGAGTATATATATATATATATATATATATACATTCAACTTTCTCTTCAAACAATTAAATCTCCCCAGTAATGACATCCAATAATTTGGAATTGCTTTCGATTTATCTTCCAGATTATATTTCGTTATTCCATAAATTTTGCTTTCCATAATGTTAGTTCAATTCACCTCATTTAAAAATTATCAGTTACCATACACTCAAAAATTGACAAATTTTGTAGAGTGGTACAGAGGGTTGTACTACTCGCCAAAACTGGCTTGCATGTCCTAGATTTGTGCGTGTTGGCTGATCTGTAAAATATTTAATATCAACAGTTATACGTTGACAATCATAATATGTTGAATCTTGAGCAATCGAAATTGCATTAATCTTTCGAAATTTAACTAAAAGTTCTAGAGCCAGCCAGTGAATATATAAACGCATTTATTATATCTCTCTCTATTATCTCATATTATCTCTCTCTATATAAATGCAATAATTCCAATAATTTAATCTGTAATAGTTCCTAAATTATTTAAGGTCCAGTCCTTCAGGACAACCGTGTAATTTTTTTTAATTGGTTACCCGCCTACCGGGGACTTTTGAAACTATATCCATCCACCTCCAAAATCACGTGTTGTCCCGCTGCATATAAATAGCGAGACTCTGGAAAGCCCGCGCTCTTCACTCTTTTACCTGAGAACATGTAGCCAGCCGAGTTTTGTAATCGCGCTCTGTCTCTTCGTCTGTTTTGCTTTTGCCATATAATCGTCGCAGTTTTTGTCTCCAGCTCGTCGTCTTGAATATGTGTAAATAGCTGCACCTTTATGTCCTTGTGTGAACATATGCTTTAGTGAAGTCGTAACGCTTTTAATGTTTCATGTGAAAATAAAGAAGAGTAAAATGCAATCTGAAGTTCTCCACTTATTCGAAAACGACCAACACCGGCCCACGACGTTATATATATATATATATATATGTAAAGGAGAAAATCGAGATAGCCGAAACTATTATATTCTTACAGACATGATATTTGGCAAGCATGTTCCCTTTGTTGTGCAGAGATCCACTAAGAACGTGTTTTGCAAAAATCTGTTCCTCAGGGGTGTGGGTTACGAAGGGCTTGTTGTTTTTGCTAATTCTCCAGGGACTGATGAAGTCAGACAAGATCAATTAAATCGTTGACTCAAAAAATTGAGCACAAGAAATGTGGGATCTGTGTAGATATCTTTGCATGTGAGATCCATGCAACTCACATTGGCGTAATGTACACCCCCGCATTACGGGGTGGGCAGGGACACTAGTGGGCCAAAGTTTGACTGATATTAAGTACGTATTTGGGCTTGGAGCTCAAAACTTGAGTTTACAGCGGGGTAGCCTTAATATTCTCCATTAAGCCAATGGCAGAATATTACGTGTTCGAGGGAAGCCTGGTGATCTTGACACCTAGCACAGATGGAGAAGATCATTCTGTTCGCTGAGAATGAGAGGCACATAATGTGACCACTGCCAAAACGAGAGAGTGTAGTCTGGAAGCATCTGTCACACTTGAGGATTAGGATCAGACTGGATCTATTACCCGCATACCAATGATGAGAGAGAGGCACCCTCCACTCAACCAAATTTTGAGAATTTTTCAGCGAGTATAATTCCAGATAGGTAAGGGCAAATGTGGAGGGAGTTGGAAGATTACAGCCTACCTTCGCTATTTTGTCAGCCATTTCATTGCCGTAAAGTTTGACTTGAGATGGGATCCACTGAAAATGGGTATCATGGTGCAGAGATATATTGCTGCATTGGGGCAACGATTGTGCAGGATGGACTGGTTTTGTCGCTGCAATAAACCGTTTGTAAAGGTGTTGACAAAATTTTTCTTAATAACGGGGCAATTTAGGTTGAAGTGGAAATAGATCTTGGAGAGTCCCTCAGAAGGATTTTCAAGAACTGCGAGGGAGTTATAGATAAAATTTCGCGAGATTCGGTAAGCATGTTTTCTTCATTGTGTAGAGATCCGTTTTTGTAGAAATTCACTCTCAAGGGGTTACAAACTCGTTTTAGATAAAAAAAAATAAATAAAAAAAACTTGGGTGTTTTTGAACTATTAGCCTTACAGACTTGAAATTTGGGAATCATGTTTCCTCAGCTGTGTAGAGAGAGATCCGGCAAGAATGGGCTATACGGAAAACCAATTCTGACTCTGGTGTGAGGTACAGGGGGAGCACTAGTTAATTATTCTTTCATTAAATAAATTCAAGTTATTTTTCAATCAAAACGAGAGGGTTACAAGAATGTTTTTCAATACAACTGAAAGCATAATTTTAGTACGTAGATATCAATAATTTGTGAAAACAGTATATATCTATACAAGTGATTGTTATATTAACGTCGCTCTGCAAAGCTGTAGGAAGGCTATTGGTGACAAACCTCGTAAATTTGAACCATAGTCAAAAGATGAGGACGACACCTGAGTTGGCACTTCCCCCTCTCATCATAACTTCCTCTCTCTTCCAAAGGCAGGACGCTTGTACCTGGATAGGTTTTACGTGCATCAGCCCCCTCTTCACGGTGGGCCTTCATCGGCTCTAGGCTCGAGCTCATGCACACTACCCACGATTCGTGACCTTGATTTGGCTACCACGGACACCTCAAAGAAGCGGGAAGGTAGAGGCAAGTATAGGTATAATAATAATACAAAACATGTTGTGTAAAATCAAATTTATCACATAAATAATTTGCTCGAAGATTACTTATGTGTTATATCTGATTATATTTAATAAATAATTAATAAAAATATATATAAAATTGCAATAAAAAAAGGCTTCACTAATAATTAATTGGTTTTTAAAAGGAATAACAAGAATTTGAAATAAACAGGAAATCGTATAGAGTCAAATTCATCCAAATCGAGTCCAAATACTTCAAACTGATTATTATTATTGGCTAATCCTTTTTTTATTGGAATTCTAGAAGAATCTTCCCGCCATTTTTTATTCGAATTCCAATTGCTTTCATCATAATCAGGATAGCATGCTGCTGTAAGCCGATAAGAAGTAATTTTCTTTTTCTTCCGATGATGAAACACTTAAGTATCATTAAAATGTTCTCAATTTTTCTGAGAATTTTTCGGCATTGACCTCCAAATAATCCATTTCTAAGAAATCATTAGGAATGATAAGAAAGAAGGTTCCTTTTGAAAACATCTCCAGGCATGGAATACCTTGTCCAGTTTCGAATTTTTTCGAATCAAAACATCTGCAGGCAGTAAATACATTGTCCATTTTCGAACTTAATTTCCTCTTCAAACTGGTATTGCTTCTCGAATGGCTGGCATACCTCGATGCGAGGAGTTGTCTAAAAATCGTTTGTCATAACCTTCATTCAACCTTGAAGTAGATCATACACTTCTGCATTTAAATTAGGTTAGTGACTCAGTGAAAAAAAATGGCTTATGAACACGACAGTAGAATAATCAATAATCTTACTTCATACTTGCAGCCGCATCTTGATTCGGAATTTACTACAGGGTTAAATTTTGATGGCAACATGGACACACAATGGGCTAAGTTCATGACGATCACATGATAAATGTAATCACGTGATCTCTATTAAATTCAAATCTGATATTAGATTTGTACTTGTTGTTCTATTTGCAAAATTTAGGAACAATTTTAAATTTAATAATTCCCTAAAGATATTCAATTGCTAAGATTCTTCAAAATTTTTTTCAATAATTAAAAAAAAAAATTCTTATGTTTCTTGTTATGTTATCTGTACTTTTAAATAAAGTGAATTTTGTTTATATAAATGAGTTATTATTCTTGATAACTGTAATTCCTCAAAAAAAGTTTCAGCAAGAAGCAAAAGATGGTAACAGCAAAACGCTTGAACTGATTGGCTGAGAACACGTGATAGTAGTTATGTGACTGTGTCGTCATATGAATTTAGCATATTACCTTCACGTATTATTTTATTAAGATAGAAATTGATATTCAATACAATTTTATACTAAATTTGACTTGCAATATAATGTTTGTTTAAATAACTGAAAATTATTATTATGTAATTTAAGAGATAGAAAGGTTACTCAATACTTCAATATATTCAGAATAATAAGATACTTCAATATTCGGAAGATTGAACTAAAATATTCCTTCCTCAGTGGCTCGACAGCTCAGGGTGGGCCTTGGCCTTCTCAAGAAGCCTTTTCCAAGCCAACCTTCTTCCTGCTTGTATTCTCCAATTCTTAGTTCTCAAAACTAGGAGACCTTTCTCTACGCCATCAATCCATCTAAAATTTGGCCTGCCCTTTCTTCGTGCGCCAATTGGTTAAGCATTGTAGACTTTTTTAGTGGTGCGGTCTTCGTTCATTCTGACAACGTGAACTGCCCATTTAATTCTTTGTCTATTGATGAAGTTAACGATGTCAGGTTCTTTATATGATTGACAGAGCTCGAAATTTGATCTTCTTCACCACGTTCCATTTTCATGAATTCCTCCAAATATAACTCTTAATATCTTCCTTTCGTAGATACTTATCATGTTCTCTTCTGTTCGAGACATGGACCAAGTTTCACGTGCATAAGTTAATACTGATCTTAAAAGACTTTTATACAATAGAACCTTTGTTTTTCTTTCAATTCAATTCGATTTCATATCTTTTCATATTTCATTAAGGCATATATTAGCCATATTAATTCTCTTTTGGATTGCAGTTGTACAATCGTTTCTATTGTTAATTTCCGAACCTAAACTGTGTCAACAACTTCAAAATTATACTCTTCAATTTTAAAGTGGGAATTGTTAAAACATGATTTAGTGCAAGGCACGTACTTGGTTTTATTCTTATTGATTTTTAGTCCCAACCTGAGGGCCTCTTTCTCTGAAGATAAGAAGGCTGGTCATAGTGAGGTGGATGTTCGAACAATGATATCAATGTCATCAGCAAAAGTCAACAACTGTAATGATTTATTACAGATATTTCCTCTGGTAATAATATTGGTATCTTGGAAGACAAGCTAGTGCATCTCCTTGTCAAATGCCATTTTTTATTTCTAATACGTCCGAAAAATCATTCTACACCTTGACCATCATCTTTGTTTCACTTTAATGTCAGGCTTATAAGCCTTAATAACTTATCAGGGATCTTAAACTCTTTCATGGTTGCAATAAGAGCCTCTCTGTTTTGATGTTATCACTTTTAAAATATTATAATATATATAACATATCGTGGCGAGTGTAAGGAATTTCTTTAGCGATCGCATTTTAGATTGTTGATGTTGCATACTGATGTTATTGAAGAAGCAGTCCTTTTGAGAGATACTCCCGTTTATTGATCATGTATACACACACAAACATACACATCTTAAACACAACACTTAAAATAGAAAACATACAGCCAGCCACAAAAAGACACACGCTACAAAAACAAAATACAAAGACGAATTAAACGCAAAATATGAAATGCTTCTGTAGATAACTTAAATAGACCTACATTTCAACAGTTGATTAAAAAAAATACAAGCACACATAACCCATTTGGGTAGGGGACATTTGGATCACAAATTAACATTATTAATGGGCGGGTAAATTACATTAATAAATTTTAAGAAAATTATTAAAAAAATACAATAGTTTTAAAATTGTACGCAAAATGTGTTGATCTACTTTAAATATTATTTAAAGAAACATTATTCTAAGCGGGAGGGGAATAGGATTCCCCGAAAACACCTTATAGTGCTAAGGGTTCCATGAGACGAAAAAGTTCAAAAACAACTGTCATAGAGCAGTGTACAAACAAAAGATAAATATACTTTTGATTAGATATGAAATCTCTCTCTCTCTCTCTTAACAGGAAACATCTTAAGTTAGTTCAACTTATAAATGGATTAGAGTTTTCAGAATGCGATTCTCTTTCACCACAATGATACAGGATGTTACCGTCGCTAACAGACCTAAATGTTTACTAACATCTCTGTCTCCAGCGCCTGTAATGCATCTTTTTCTCGTGGAATGTTTTGCAGACAAAACTTAACTCGATCCCAACGGAAGTCCTCCACGTGCTGTGAATCTTGACACTTTTCCCGTATGACCTTGGCGAATTTAGAGCAGCCTACAGGAAAAAGTTTCGCGCCAATGGTTCCATATGACGCGGCGGGAAGGCTATTCAACCACGATGACGTTTTAATAAATTAATTGACTGAAATAAATAGAGATAAATGTAGAGATATAACTTTATTTTTTTATTCTTCTTTAGAACTGCACCAGGAAGAAGGAAATAAGTAAAATTTTGTAGGTATTTGAATGAAAAATATCGTTCACAATTCAAGTTACTCTTTGTTTACGTATTGTTTACTAGTAAGCAGTGACAGATTTAGGCTTAGGCCGGCAAATTATATGGGGTGCCAAAATTTTCGAGGCGGCAAACAATTTAAATCGATTTTGTTCTTCTATCAATTTCAAGACCGAATTTTATAGCTTCTTTTCTTGCTTTGACAACCTCAAGATGCCAATATTAGAAGGGTAAAATTATTTTTTTTAAATAATTAATCGTGTAAGTAGTAAAATTTAAAATATCTAACGAGAGAGAATAGGTACTAAAAATCTTTCATTAAGTATAGCATTTATCTATTGACGTTAGATTTTTCATAATTTTTTCTTAAAATCTAAATGTAGCGTTTGCTTGTTCATCATTACAACACAAAATATTAATTCACCATATTTTACTATACACTTTCCCCTTTACTCAAAAACTTTATTAATTATTTAATCTCGCATAAAATTTTTATAGTTTTACGTAATGTGAGGCGTTTCTCAAAGATTACCATGATCACAATTTAGAAAGGTCGTACTAAAATCACAAAAGTATAACGAAATAGAAAACACAAATTAAATTACTGTTAACTAAAAGCAATTTATTCTATATTGTACGTTTAATTGTTATACCAATATATATATATATATTTAATTCATGCCTAAATTCAATTCGAATCCATTATTACTATTCGTATTATTATTATATAGTATATGGGTGAGAAATTAAATCGGGTCTAGGGCGCCATCGAACTTAAATCCGTCACTGCTATTAGGACATAAATTCAACACTAAAAAAATCAATGAAAACATAATTTTTCATATTACTAAACTTCTTGCGGAACTCTAGCATAAACTCATAACTAAAAAAACTCAGTTAAAAATAGTCATATTCTGTTTAAATTCATGATAGATATGTTCATAGAGTTGAATTTTGCAACAAAATGATTGAGAATTTTCTAAGCCCAGACGTTCGTATTATAAGTCAGTGATCTCGTTTGAAAATTGTAAACTTAATCACCACTAAACAGTTGTCTAGATATCCACAAACTGAAAATAATGCAACCATATTAAAACTTATGTGTCGAAAGACCAGTATACAGAGAATATTAGGAACCCCTGAAAAGTCAGGTTTTACATCGGACCCCCAAGTTGGATCTTACTTGGCATCCATCAGACTAGGGATCCCCTAGAATCCTGGGCCACTTCGCAATGCGGGGGTGTACGTTACACCACTGCGTAAGAAAGATAGCGAACCATAAACAGTTAGAGCAAAGAAGTATAACTGCTCTACTCCATATAATCCTTCCCCTGTATGTATCAGCCTGACATCGCGGACCCCCAAGATTTTCAACACCCCTCCTTGAATCCCAACCCATGGCTGATTGATTTAAAGGTTCCTCAATAATCCTAAGACTGCCTCTGCTACTTATACAGACTTTTTTTAACACTTCTTTTTCCCTTTAAGTTAAAATCTAATTATATATGTGCATAAAAATATTTCAAAATACTTGTTTTAAATAAATAATGTAGGCGTAACTAAATAACACAGGCGCAATTAGATTAGGAAATCAAAATGGTGTGACATTTAAGATAAATAACGGTAACGTGATATTGATTAATTTAAACATTAAGTTTATTTACGTCACAGAGCTTTTATATTTACAGGTTATACATTGAAGTTATTAAACTTATTAAAAATTATTAGAGTTCAAATGATGTGGTTTGTAAGAGAGGAGTTCTCTTCGGTGTCCGCTCACTTCGAAGGTTTCAAAGCATCTCTCGATTCTCTCTCTCCTCTCTAGCTTCGGGGATAAGGGGTCGGCGCCTTTAGCATCCAGTTACATCCTGCTAGTAGGCGGGAAAAGGGTCCCTCACAAGTATTGTGGGGGAGGTCCAAGGCAGGACCATGCAGTAACTTTCAAGATGCAGCTGCAAAATGCACGTGTGATGATTATTTCCGCAAAAAAGCTGATTCACAGCTGTGGGGGGAGGAGGAAGAGAGAGAGAATTATATTTTACGATGCACTATATAGTTGAAAATCCGAATTCACAGAAATAAGATGCAGAAAATTGTAACAATAATTTTAAAGCCTTTTTGGTTATTATGGGATAATTGCTTCTAATTTTAATCCAAAATGAATTAATTGACTCTTTCGAATGTTTTTAAATTAAATCTCGATTATTATAGAGTGAAATTATTTCTTCCTCATCATTTAAAGTTCATTCATATGCAGATGTATCCGTTATTTCAAATGGATTACGAAACGAATAAAATTTTTGTATCTAAATTTGGGAAATAATGAATAACTCTCTCTCTCTCCCCTCTAGTGTTGTCAAATGGTCAATAACAATTTCATGAAAATTAGGTTCTATATTTTATTTTTTTCTCAGAGTTCACAATTATCGTAAAATCTGGCGCGTATAACGTTCAGTTTTAACACAAAAAATAAGATCGAAATTTACGGGTGTGCGTTACACGCCGGGTATGAAAATAAAAGCTTTAAAAATAAAATAAAAAAAGATGAGCATAGAAAAATATTAGACTTCTACATAGCTCAGAATACTGTTTATTTAAAGTTTATTTAAAGAAATGACATTCCTTATGAACTTAAAGGGTTGCAATTCTAGAAGTATACTATTTTTTTCTAAAGCTTTGAATAATATTTCGAATAAATGATTCCAAAACACAAGACCATTTCGCAAGTACATTTCAGGTTTCTTCGTAAAAAAAGAGGGTGCGCGTTATACGGCGATTATACCTAAAAATTAAAAATTGCAGCTTGAAAGTATAGGTGCGCGTTATACGCTGGATTTTACCGTGGTAATTTTAAAAATATTTAGCAGCTCCCAAAAGTGCCGCGGCGCAGTGGTTGAGAATCACTGCTCTAGGATTTTTTTATTTTATTATTTTTTTTTATCTACGTGCTCTCTCTCTTTACATTTTAAAACAGGCTTCCATCTCATAAATATAATCCTTCGTATTTTGCCCTCCAGCGATATTTCCCACAAAGACGATATAAAAAAGACTCTTCGATTCAAAACTGAATCAAATCTTCGAACGAACTCAACCCTGAAACTCGGGAAGGTTTCATTCTGCTCTGTTTACTTTCACTGCTCGTTTGGCAAAATCAACAAATCGAATCTGATTCGCCTCTCTCTTTGGTGCATTAATATGCTCCAGAGTTCAAGCGAGTAGGTTTAAAAGAGATTGTTAGGAAGTTACTACAAGGATTATCTAGTTTAAGAAGAGAGAACAATACAGTGAAACCTGTAATTTACATTCCCGATTAGTGTGTGTTATCTACCGTGAAGTTCTGACAAGGTCCGAACGTTTCCATGGAATGGTTAATGTTATGTATCCTGAACGAATTTCTCATGCAAAACAGATCCTTCAGTGTTTGATATTTTAATATGGATTAGTATTAGATATGTATATAAAGCGCGCGCCAAGACATAAAGTTTTACTTTTGAAATGCTCTGGCGTAAGAGCGGAATGTAAAATACCAACAATTTTAACCCTCTAGCCGGAACAGCAGTTTTTTTGCCGCTCTTAGAAACATCCGTCTGACAGACGGTTACGCAAATTTTTTTGAATTTTATTAGCTTAAGGAGTGCTTTAAATGTTCATATCGCTCATGAGAAATTGAGTAGAATTTTTAACATTTAAGTTTTTATGTGAGGCGCACTATATTAATACTTTTTTAATACAAGAATTGTGACTAGTAATTTTATAAAAATTTATTAGAAATTATAAAATATTCATGTAAAAATTGTGATATTGCCGATCTTTGTCGACCATATCGTGGGGTTTCAGCGTAAGTTAGAGGTGTGGGATTCTCGAAATGAAGAGACATTTTAGAATTCTTAATATGACTTTTATTAAGAGTTTAACTTAAATTACTTATATATCGAACAAACTTATATTAAGTGAGAATAAACCAAAACACGTAGCCGTAGTTAACACAGATCGCGCAATTGGATCACTTATTTATATAATTATTTTATCCGCCTACTCTCAATTCTAATACTATTTCGAATTCGGAAAATAATCTTCCTACCTTGAATTTTCAGCCACCGGTTCAATCAACTTCAGATATTCCGTTAGACTCGAGTACAATGGTATTTACCTTGAATTAATGGTGAGATTTCCGTGATTCTTGAGTAGGCCGTCAATTTACGCTTCTACCTTTTCTGAACTGAACTTTCTCTAAATTGCCATCGCGCTTACTAAAACTTCTGTCCTTTTAAAGGTTATCTTATTTGCATCTATCCTTCGTTTCACTTCTTGGATTTGGGTTGGAAAAGATTTGTCATTAATCGTGGCCGTCAAAGAACACAGAGGTTATGTTAGAGAAAGGACGCGTGAGGCGTCACAAAATAATAATACCAAAAACGAAAAAATTATAGGAATATAGATACTGATAGACGATGATAGATAAGAAAAATCGCACATATCTCGAGTTGAAAAAAATCGCCAAGTACCACCACGTGAGGGTAGAGTCCAATTGAAGATGTTTCAAGGCAGCCCACCCCAAAAATCACACCACAGCGCTATCTACAGGCATCAAAGCAAATCATCCGCGTCTGAGAGACGGATGCTCCGGTCAGAGGGTGAAATTTGGAATAAGTATTACAAATTTATGTTGTTACATATTTTTGTTATATTTTTTCCCCAAGGTCTCTATGTCTCTCTCTGATAAAAATATTTCATTGTTTCTTTTTTTCGTTTGCATTCATTTGAAATAAAGTAACATTTTTCATTTTAAATATTCCAGTAAAATGCATTGATTCTGGAAAGAAAAAAAGATATCCAAAGTAAGATGACCAACCGTCCTCCTTTAGGGAGGACAGTCCTCCTTTTATAGGTTCTGTCCTTCCTCGAAAAGTGTCCTCCTACTTGTCCTCCTTTTCAATATTTTAAAACTGATCTGTTAATCTCTGTATTCAAAGACGAACCAAACATGTTTAAAATACGTCGAAGAGAATAGAGTGAAACAAATATCATAGGAAACAACAGTTTCCAATGTTGTATTGACTTCATCGCATGTAAATTGGGCAGATTTAGAAAAATGTATTGAGTTTTTATTAAAAGAGATGCCTGATAATAAAATCGATGATAATTGTCTGTTTGGCGAAATTAGAAGACTGAATGTATATTTAAGTTGTAATAAATTGTAACAAGGAAAATCAACATGATGAAATTGATAAAAAAGATGGGATGAAATATACTCAACCATTTCAAAAACGAACATATTCCATATGAAAATTTAGTTATTCTTGTTGAATTTATATTGTGCTGCTATGGAACTAATGCAGCAGTTGAAAGCGTTTTTTTCAGTCGGTAATAATTTTTGGACCAGTGAGAAAAAAAACATTCAATGAGAAAATACTTGTTTAAGTAAATAATTAAAATAAATGTAAGCGTAATTAGCGTAGTTTGTTTGAATTAATAAAATGTTTCATATATTTAAGTTGTAACTTCTTAAATTTTTCGTCCTCCTTTTCATTGTAAAAAAACTGGTCACCTTACAAAGTGTATCTGAAGAATAAAAAGGAAGAAGGTCACCGGTTGTGTGGGTGGGGTAGTTACTTTGACGCTGGTCTTGTACGCCTAAGGTTGTAGGCTCGCTTACTTCCAACTTGGGGTCCCAAAACCTGACTTTAGCAGGGAAGCCCAAATATTCTCCGTTACGCCACTGTTGATAACAGTATATGGCGATATTTTTTGAACAGGTGAAGTCTTTTTATTTGACGGAATCGGTCAACGATATATTACACAAGTATTATTCATTATTATTACGGTGTTTTGTTGAAAACTGTATAAAAAATGCTAAAAATGCACGTGTTTGAAGCATGTTCAACAACAAATAATAAACAACCATAAAACTTGACATTTTGATTTAAATTTTATTGCTAAAATAATACTTCCCTAAACTTGTTGACTGTTTTTTAACCAACCAACTCATGCAAAGGCTAGTGAAATCACGTAAAGTTTGACGGCAATAAAGAAATAAAGTTCAAATATAATGACATGATAATAAAAAAGTTCACAACATGCAGCAATTTTACCGCGTTCTTCATTGTTTACTTGATCACTATTGAATAGGTTTCTACTCTTAAAAATAGGTCATCTGAAACCTATAACGTGTTTTAAAGGGTTATAATATTCAGTTTAAGAGCGATGAATCGTATAAAATATCTTGATGGTATTCCATGATGTCATTCGATGTTAAATTTTACTTTCCTTATATATAAGGTGACCAGTTTTTTTGTTATGAAAAGGAGGACGAAAAATTTAAGAAAAAATTACAACGTAAATATATGAAACATTTTATTAATTCAAACAAAAATACGCTAATTACGCTTACATCCCTCTTAAATAGTTACTTAAACGAGTATTTTCTCATTGAATGAATTTTTTAGTTTGTCAATAAATTATTTTCTAATACATCGGGAATTTGGGAGCAAGAATATCCTTCATACTGAATTTTGCGGTAAGTACTGCAGCTAAAAAATCAACATTCAATCTTGATTTCTCACTTGTCCAAAAATTACCAACTGAAAAAACTCTTTCTACTACTGCATTAGTTCCAGGGCCTCACAACGTAAATTCAGGAAGAATAACTAAATTTTTAAATAGAGTGTATTCATTTTTGAAATGGTATTTCTACCCATATTTTATCAATTTCATCTCATGTTGATTTTCCAATCGTTCCAATTTATTATAATTTTAATATTCATTCAGTCTTCCAATTTCTTCAAGCAGACAATTGTCATCGATTTAATATCAGGCATTTATTTCGATAAAAAATCAACACAGTTTTCTATATCTGCCCAATTTACTTGTGATGAAGTCAAAAAACACCATTGAAAACTGTTATTTCCAGTCATATTTGTTTCAGGCCATTCTTTGACATTATTGGAAACATGTTTGGCTATAAAAAAAACTGCTTTCAAATATGAATCTTTTAATCGTTTTAACGTATCCGACTACTCTAAAATCATGATTTTTTTCAAAAATTGACAAACATTTTTTATGATTGTACTTAATAGGCCATCTTATTAGCTTTATAAAAATACTTTTATTTTCCATTCACTAGAACATTTTTGTTCTAGTGAAGTTCTACAAGTGTTCTATGTTTGTTCTACAAGTTTTTTTAGTAAAAGCACATGCCATAACTACATAAGATGTCCAACTTTAAAATGCGTTTTACTCGAAATGTGTTTTTCCGAAAAGAGCTGAAATGGGGACAACGATTGCTCAAAAAGTTTTTGAAATAATTTGCTGAAATTTTTTGTGTATGTTCTGTATAGCAGTAGAAGTGTTTTAACCTTTAGATTTATCCATCACTGTTTTATTACAAAATTTAGAGTTCTTTATGTGAATATAATCACTGTTTTTTTAAGCAATTTCATATAATAACTAAGATAAAGTGCTCTAGTTTTTGTAAGAATTAAAATATCGCTTATCTTGAAGGTCCTTTCAAAAAGGAATAGCAAAGAAATACATCAAAACTGAAAAATTGAGAAATCTTTTCATTTACTATTTGTACAGAGCGGGGCCCCGTTTATGTAAATTCTTATCAATTTGTACCCATTTTAGTAGAAATAATTTATTTTTCTATTCTTAATTTAATTTCTTAATTTTTTCTTAATATGTACTAAATCAATCTAAAAACCACAAAAAGAAATCTCCATATCTCTATTTTTTTTTTAAAAAAAAGTTGTTGCAAGTAGTCGGATACCTTTTAAGTCATTGAAAGGTCGTAATTATTATTTTATTGAAGAAGCATGACGTTTTTAGTTCCTCCCAACTTTGAAGAAAAATGGTTAGTTTTTTTCATACAGTTGACGCCACATAAATTCACACATTACTGGCATTAACAGATGTTTTTTTTTTTTTTTTTTTTCAATTTTACGGTTTTCTGAAACGGAAAAGTACCTTTATTTGAATAAAAGTTCTAAATTTCAGTTCATTTTGATTATAATTTGAATAAATTCAATAGTTAAATAAAAATGGTAGGAATAACAAACAAAAAAAAAAAATGAGAACTGTAATTTATTTTCATAATGCTTTAACAATGCCATTTTCTGCCATGTTAACTTTTAAATGTAAAGAAATACATTAAGTCTCAAATAGGTAAAGTAGATCTAAAATATAGGTCTACATTTTTATAAATAATTAATAATTTTTAGACACATACATATCTAACATTTATATATCATCAACATTTTTAAAGGTTAACATAAATTTATTATGAAGCGTGAATTATTTTTTCTTAAAAAGATAAAAATTGTATTGTGCTTTATAAAGCAATTTATTGAAATGAAACTTTAACCACTTTGATTTTTTTTTTCAAAAGGGTTACATATGGCATACACAAACCTATGCAGACACGGCAAATTCCCTAAGTGTTCATTTCATTGGTGGCACCATCTGGTGACGGCTCCCACAACCAAATTTTTGATGCAATGAATTTAATTCAATTACTCGCCGGATGCTACATATTGTTGTGATTTAATTTTGCCGAGAGTACCAGAGTCAAACTGATATTCAAGAGATCTTTCACGTGCCACATAATCACATGACATGCATACCCACGATTTTAGCCTCTTGAAAATCCATCGACTCAGATAGAGATCGAGCCCGCAACCGTCAGCTTACGAGGAGGGCACGCTACCTCTAAATACATGAATTCCGAAATTCTGATATAACGTTCTATATTTTTATACATAATTAATAATTTTCAGACTCATGCATGTCTAACATTTATATAACATCAACATTTTTAAAGGTTGTTAACAGAAATTTATTAGGAAACGTGAATTATTTTATCTTAAAAAGATAAAATAATGTATAGTGTTGTATAAAAGGATTAATTGATAAATGTGAAAAAAAAAGCACTGAGATAATTTTTATAAATTACAAACAACCGCAGATTCAAAAGATAAATTCCGTTGGTCAAAAATTAAAACGTTTTGTTTATAGCGGTTGTTTATCAGGTAACCTGAAAAACATTATAACTTAGGGAAAAAAACACCAAAGAAAAAAAGAAGAGATTGATAAAATTGCGTGAATAAAAGAAACAAAACACTGAACACTTAATGGATTTTTGAAGACACCGGATAAAACAAAGTCAGCGGAATGGAATTTCACTAATGGACTTTTTAACCGGTGAATTTTTTTTTTTTCTCATTCAATGGCATTTTAGGGGGAATCGGTTCGTTTTATTGATTGAAAACCAGATAAATGCTTTTTTTGTTAAAGTATACTTTTTATATAACATCCGTTGGTCTTGAAAGTTGTATTTCATGTTACAAAATCGAAAAACGATGATGGGAAAAACAAGCTTCTGACGAATTCCTAATCCCACAAAATGCTAATTAAAGAAGCAATGATATTTCCTTTTTTTTTTTCCCTTTCACAAGTGAATGATTTTGACTTACTTTTGAGGCCATTGTAAAGCTTTAACCTTGAAGTATTTTCATGACCTTCAAACACGTCACCAATTAATAAATCCTCCTATAATCCAGCAATAAATCGTCTCAATTGACAACAAGCTGTTTGATCTACTTAATAGATAAGTTGTGTCCTTTAACCTTTTCAATATATGAATATTGAGATGGTGTCAGTGGCACACACACAAGGGAGCGGCCCGTGGGGTCCGGACACCCCCATCGCCCTTGAATTTTTTTTCAATTGATTATAAGCCCATGTACAAGGTGTCCTAAGATTATTGGGACAAAATTTATGGGGAAGTAGGGGACATTTAAAGGATTCTGATTTGCATAGCAACCCATGGTCAGAAACATCTTCGTTCGGTACTAAGTGGCGTTGTTCACAGGAACATTGGAGCAAACAGACCTGCATTACCACAGTCATCGCCTGTAGAGCCTTATGGAACGTTTTACGAACACCGTCATCTATGGGTGAGGGCTTATCAGGTGGTATATATGCACCCGATCTACGGATTGGCTGAAGAAAATGGACGAGCAGCAGAAAGACGAAAGGTACCCACAGAGAGATGCACCGGACCGCCGGATGTCCTAATTTCTGTGAATAGAATATGGGTGTGCGCCCTCACAGGGGCGGCTCTAGGGCCGGACCCCTGCCCGGGGTGGCGTTTGGATCGAATTTGAAAAATATTTTTTTCTGTTACAAAAAAATTTGGAATATTTTCTGAAATATTATTGGGTGTGTGAATTTGGTATTTCATTTAACGTATCTTATTTCCTTACGTTGTACTCTGTATGTTTAATGACAGTTTTCTTATATGTTGAAATTTGAGGAGTTTAAGGCGGGAGTATATGTTAAATCTTGAAATTTATAATATTTTTACACATCTTTCACCCCATCCAGAAATGAGGTCACAACGGACATTCCTTTCACACTTGCGATGTTCGGTGTTAGCAATTCAAAAGGGGACAGGGGTAATAAGAGGTTTTGGTAGATAGAAAGTCCCGCAGGAGATGTTTTATTTTGGTCTTGAGTGTAGAGAGTTACTATAAGTTAAAATAAATGCTTGCGATCCCCACTATGAGTTGACTATTTTTCGAAGAAAGTGGCCTGCTGAAATGAATGATTCCTTCTCTTACATTTCATACGTTTGAAAAATAATAACAAGTAATTACGTACTTAATTCCGAATTATTTTGAATTTTTTTGAGACTTAAAACAATGTATACATATTGTTATGCACTGCCTTTTTGTTCACTGGAATTATTCAAATTTTATAAGTACGTGCCTATGTGAACAATTTATGCTTTTTAATTATAATTTTTTGCTTTAGAGAGAGGGGCGGCATTTTGTCCGAGGCGGCAAAACTGCTAGAGCCGGCCCTGGCCCTCACTATGCCTGTTATCATTACGAATTAACAGGCATAGTGAGGACGGGACACGAGTGACTCGAACTCTCAGCTGACCCAGCTTTGACCAACAAATATTTCAGATGATCTCCGTCTCGTGTCTCTTCATTTCTTGTGCCTGCCACACTACTTTCCCATGACGTTTCTGACTATGGGTAGCTACGCAAATCTGAATCCTTGTGATGTCCCCTACCTCCCCTTAAAGTTTGTTCCAATAATCCTGGGACACCCTGTATGTAGTATGTAAAATAATTCTAAACATAGGTACGAATAATTTCAATTCTAATAAATGAATAAATATAATTTCATTTTCTTTTTCTTCCCTTTCAACTTCGTGTGAACAGAAAACACCATCTTATTCTCAAAACGAACTATTCATTTTCTTGCTATTGTACTCCGTAGAACAGTGTTTCTCGACCTTTTTTTACTATGCTCCCATAAGCCTTTTAAAAATTCTTAAGTCCTTATATATATGTCACAGGGAAATGATGAAATTGGGAATCTCATCAAATCCCTAAGGGAGATGATCACTTGACGGTAGATGTTAAATTAACGTTTCTTCAAGGTCATTTCCCTGATAAAAGTAAGGGATTTGAACGAATCCCTGAGCTTTTTCAGTGAAATGATGAAATAATATTGTCAAGAGCTTATAAAAGTGTTTATTTAACAAATAGGGTGCATTATTAAACGTAGAAGTAAGTAGTACAACAATAGTCAATATGAAATACAAATTATTTATTCGAAACTAATTAACAAATAATTAGAAAATTAAACTGGTAATCAATTCCTACGTTAACCATGTGGTGCAATTTTTTTAAAGATATGGGGTAGATATTTAGGAGATCGATAGTACTACCTGTATGGTTAGGAAAAATACAAAAATTTAAATTTATTTTAATTTCGTGAAATTGGAAAAAAAAAATTTTATTTCCAATTTTTTTTTCCCCCTAAAAATCCCCATTTTAAACTATTTTTCATTTTTTACAAAAACTTGTTGAGAATTTGGGGTGCGGCTTTGAATTGATGACGGCTTAGATTCGAATAAGTACGGTAACTCTTAAGTCAAAATTCCGAATTTTATATCTGAACAGTTTAAAGTAGGCGTAATACGTTTATTTTTAGAATCGCAGCAACTTAATAGAAAACTCAGTATAATTGATGACAGGAAGATCATGGATTGTACAAAATGATTGTCGGAAGAAGTAATTAGTCCCCAGCACTCATTAAGTCGAACGGAGTTTCGTCGTCTTGTCGCTGCCTTGTGAAAATTACGGAAATGGTAAGCTTAAAAGTAATTCTAATTTCCTAGTTGTAAATCGAAATGGCGAGGTTTTCCATACTAACAGCCTGTTGTGAGCATCTAATTCAATGACTATTAAAAGAAACTCTGCAAAGCAACTCGATAAACTCATTTTGTTGAATCTAAGAAACTTTCATAAGAAAAATGTGGAATTTTAGGTCAAATTTTTATAATTTCTTTGTCTGTAAAACCGACTGAAAAAAAAAACGATAATTACAATTAAACAAAATATAAAAAATTACGAATTTAAATCGAAAATTATGTACTATAAGTTAAAATTATGAATTAAAAGTTAACGTTTAAAATAAAATTCAGATTTAAAACTGTGTATTGTATTAATTAAAAATTTATGAAAAGAAATTAAAATTCAGAATTGAAAGCAAGGATTCATACCGAACAGTATGAACATTTAAAATTATGAATAATATATAAAAGATTTAAATTAAAGATATATTATTAAAATTTGAATTAAAATTACTATTTATATGAAGTAAAATTATAAATTAAGATTAAAATCAATGGAAATTTGAAGTGTTATAGTACAAATTTCTTAATACTTCAATTGAAATTAAAATTACGAATAATTACTAAGAAATATTTGATTAAATTTTTTATGAATTATATTTAAGTTCGATTGGATTTAACAACTTTTAACACAGATGTATTTAACTATACGAAAATTTAAACAAAGCATTTAATTCTTTTTTGATGGATATTTTACGAAAATTCAATAAGAATAAAAACGAAGTCTTAGAAAGTACAGCATTGTCTACATTTAACTCAATATTCTTTTATCATATGCTTTTTTATTCAATGTTGGATTACAATGAAATTTACATCTATTTATTTTCCTCATTAGATATATAAACCACCTCAGCTTACCCTCGAAATCAAGCACTTGGTTTTTTTTAAATAAATATCCGCAAAAAATGATTTTTGTTTGAAAAGATTATTTTCTTGCACTAAATATATTTTCTTTTGATCAGATTATATTATTTAAATGGTAATTTTTGAACAACATGGATTAAGGACGTATTTAATAAAAAAAATTTAAGAAAGCAAGGGGAAAAAAAGATTTAAAAAAGTGTTCTTTTTCAATTCCTACTAATAGCTCATTACGTCTAACGTCATTTTACAATGTATTCAATTAAACACATCGTAACATTCTATTTTCAATAGGATTTTTTACTCGTTAGGAACTTAGACTTGACATCTGATTCAAGTTATTTATTCGTATATCAGTTACTGGATCCTTAGAAACTGAAAGGTTTTGCAAGGGCTTTGAACTTGTAGACTGAAAAGATATTTTGTCTCAACCAAACTCAACTCCCATATCAATTTCATAAAAAAAAAAAAAATCCAAATGCATTCATTCATTCCTTATGCCTTGTCCGTCATTCATTAAATTGTTTCTTGTCCATTCCTTCTCTGCCAATCACCCCCGCCATCAACAACAATAATAAAATGACATATTGTTTTTTTTTTCCGGTGTGTAGGACATCAACTGACTCATGTCGAGTTCTATTTGTTGCCACTCCCAACCAAATGAATATTCTAGAACTTTCGCTCCCACTATACGAACGTGACAATAACAAAACTAGAGTAAACACAGCATATTCACGAAGAACAAATAAACAAACGTAGGATTCTCAGGAACATCTGCAATTCTGATTATTCATCTCCAATTTTTTTTTAAACGTCAGCTAGCACAATCTTCGCGATAACTCCGTGCTCAAAAGCCGGCATCTACGGAACATTTTAGAACGCAACAGCATCATAAAAAAGAATTTTCCAACACGTGGAATCGGTCGGCCATATTGGGTAAAGAGCGGAAAGGAAAAGCTATAGTAAATAAAGGTGAAGGTCAAACTGCTTTAGCGCCAAAGAAACACTTATGAATCATTCCCAGAACATAGCATTGTCACATGGCCAACCACGTGTTACTACTACTACATTTTGTCAACGAATTTAGAATTTATTCTTCTCTTCCAGTTTCACGGTTCTGGATTCTTACTCTTAGCGTGACTTCAGGATTAGCTTTTGGTTCTATTTTGGAAACACTAATAAAAAGAAATTCATGTTGTGATTTCTCAGACCGTTCTGATAACATAATAATTCTAAAAGAGGAATAGAGATAAAAGTTGTGTTCAAAAGAGTGCGAAGTCATGTTTTTATGTAGATTAGTAGTTCTTTTGTAAAGTTACTATTGTGGAGATTGTTTTTTCACCACATTCTTGATCATTCAAGATAGTTTTCTTTTAAACACAAGGGGAGTCTTTTTTTCTTGAAATTTAGACCAAAATTTTTTTAATTTCTGCAGATGTGCACTTGCAATGGATTAAAGTCATGACGGCCACGTGATAAATACAATTATGTTCTTTATATTGAATTCGAAGCTGCCATTAGTCTTATACTTGTTGTTCTGCTTATAAAATTTAGATAAAATTTCAGATTTGATAAATAAGTTCAATGTTTTTCGATTCTTAAAAAGTTTTTTTGAAATTTAAAAAAAAAAAAAAAAATTCGGAACTTTTCCGTTTTGCCTGCCCAAATTTCGTCAAATTAGCGTTATTGGCGACAACACACAATATACACATAAAAATAAATAAATATTAGTTCTCATTTGCTTTTCATCCATTTTTTATGTGTTTTGAAAAAGACGTTTCGGATAAGAAAAGACACAGCGACATTTTTTCAAAATGTGGTGGTAAAAGGTTACCAGCGGGAATATTCCGTTTGGCGTCGCTTGTATCATTTTTGGCGACTTAATCACTTACGGCAGCGAAACGGAAAAGTACCAATAAATCTTATAATATACTTAAGTGTACTTTTAAATCATGTGCATTTCGTTTTGTACTGTTGACAAATATGTACATTAAAAAATAAAGTTTCCGTAGAAAGCAAAAGTTGACAACAATGAAGTGCATGAAATAATTGGCTAGAAATTCGTGATTGCAACTATCATGTGGCTATGACGTCACATAAATTTAGCCCATTTACACATAATTAAGAACAACTGTTAGGCATACTTTTAGGAGCGTAAAGATACATAAATAGTATAAGAATTCTTTCAAAAGAAAGAAATAAATTAGAGATGTGTTGCTTTTCAGTTAGTAATATTAAATTTTTTTATCGTAAGTTAAACACAAAAAAAAAAAAAAAAAAAAAAAAAAAAAAACAAAATTTAACAAAAAAAAAAAAGTTACTTGATGTTCGAGTATTGTATACAGTTACATTTTCTTTGACGAATGAATGTCTTTGCAATCAGCGTAAATTTCAGAGTTCCAGAATCAGAATTTATAGTAAATATTTACTCAAAATAAAAATTTGACGGTATATGTATCTAAAAGTATTGTGTTTACAAAAATTAATGTTTCGGTATAATTTTTAATGCTATTTTGGGAAAAAAACATTTATGTTTCGATTTTGTATAACATGTCATGCTTTTGATACCCTTCAATCATTCAAAGGAATTCATACGAATTTTGAAATTTAAGGTATTTTTCAGAAGAGAAATCACATTTGGGAGGGGTAAAACAACTCCTAAAAACTGGGGGCCCGCAATATTATACGTACACAAAAAATATTTCAAAAACAAACTCGAAAAATATTTAATACGCCCAATAAATTCTTAGACTCAAAGGAAGAAAAAGTAAATATATTAAAAAAAGCCTTAAATATTTGAAAATAATAATTTAAATTAAGAAATTAACAGAAAGTTGTGAAGAAAGAGAGAATTGCCTAATAAATATTGATTTTCTTAATTTGTGAAAAAAGATAAATGTATGTCTGCGATACTACAATAAAAGTATGATTCTGTTGGGGAAATCCGAACCTTGCAGATGACTAATTGCTTCAATTTATACTGGCGTTTCTTTTTTGCATTTCTGACTTAAATTTTTGAAGTTCAGATACTGTATCACATTATAAGAAAATATTTCATATACCATTTCCTGTATTTTTAATCACTCTTTGAATCTTTATTTAAACAGTGAATTTCATTAGAAAAAAAAAGAAAGGAGACAAGAGGGGAAATAGGAAAAAAATTATAGAACATAATTTGTAGATTTTCTTATAGAATAAGGTGGCCAATTTTTTTACAATGAAAAGGAGGACGAAAAATTTAAGAAAAAATTGCAACGTAAATATATGAAAGATTTTATTAATTCAAAGAAAAATACTCTAATTACGCTTACATTCTTTTTAATTATTATCTTAAACGAGTATTTTTCCATTGAGTGAATTTTTTTTCCGTCAACATATATTTTCTAATATATCGGAAAGTTTGGGCAAAAAATATCCTTCATACTGAATTTTACAGTAAGTACTGCAGCTAAAATATCACTGACGTGAAAAAAAATAATAAATAAATAAAATTCCTTTAGGGCTCTTTTTTAGATATGAGAGCCCTTTTAGTGGCGCTGTAGATTCACATGTCGGGGCCCCTGTAGCTTGGGGGCCCCGTATTATTGATACAGCTGATAAGGCGGTAGTTACGCCCCTGTAAAATGTTAATATTCAATCTTGGTTTCTCAAGTGTCCAAAAATTATTACCAATGGACTAAATTCATGATGGTCACATGATAACGGCAGTCACGTGTTTCCCATTGATTAAAAATTGACATATTAGTTGTTCAACTTGTTAAGTTAAGATAACATTTAAAATTTGATATGATTGGGTAAAGAGTTCACGTGTTAAAATTCTTCAAACAGTTTACAAAATAAAAAAAAATACTTACATTACAGGAATACTTTTAAATTAAGTGCATTTTGTTTAACTATGTGCATTATTATATCGTTGACAAATACCTACTTTCTAAAAGAAAGTTCCTGCAAAAAGCAAAAGTTGGCAACAGTGAAGCACATGAACTAATTGGTTGGAAACGCGTGATTATACTTATGATATAATTATGACGTCGCATTAATTTATGAACTGATTGACCGAAAACACGTGGCTCAGTTATCAAGTGGCTAATGACGTCACATGAATTTAGTCCATTCAAGAAACTCCTTCAACTGCTGCATTAGTTCCAAGGCAGCACACAAAATTCAACAATGAAATTTTCATATGGAATGTGTTCCTTTTGGAAATTGTGAATTTTTTCTATCCATCATTTTTCAATTTCAGCATGTTGATTTTCCAGTTGTTTTAATTTATCAGAATTTAAATTTTTTTCATTCAGTCTTCTAATTTCTTCAAAGAAACAATTGCCATAGATTTTAATATCAGGCATTTCTTTCGATAAAAACTCAACACAGTATTTTATATCTGCCCAATTTATACTTGCTATGAAGTCAAAAAACACTGTTGAAAACTGTTATTTCCAGTAATACATTTGTTTCAGACCATCCTTAGACATGTTGAAAACATGTTGGGTTCATCTCTGAATACAGATATTTACAGACCAGTTTTAAAATATAGAAAAGGAGGACACTTTTCGAGGAAGGGCAGAACCTATAAAAGAAGGCCTGTCCTCCCTAAGGGAGGACGGTTGGTCATTTTATTATAGAACAAAGTTTGTTATTTTTTTAAGCGTAAAAGGCTTTTTATAATAATTTTTTA
This sequence comes from Trichonephila inaurata madagascariensis, assembly GCA_019973955.1. NCBI lineage: Eukaryota > Metazoa > Arthropoda > Arachnida > Araneae > Nephilidae > Trichonephila > Trichonephila inaurata. The sequence continues at coordinate 126,754 of BMAV01023676.1, forward strand.
AGCTCTTCTGGTCAAACAAATAACACACACATCAAAATATATCCCATTAATGTGTAATATGTTATTGTAAGACATTCTTTTTATTACTGCGTGTGTCATCGATATAAAAAGCCATTTTTTTCTCTACAAATATATTTGTTACTGAAATACAGGAGATAAAATATAAAACATATTGTATACAGGAAAAAATATATTAATGTTGAACATTAATGAGAAAAGTTTAAAAAGATGTTGCACTTTCAAAGATATCGACAATATTGAAACAGTTCAGTTCTTAAAAAAAGTTCCATTTCGAGTTCAGTTCTTAATATATTCACAAACAGGTACTTACGCATTTTTTCTCTACTATCGCTAACTCTATTAATAACTCGCCAATTTGGTGACCCGAATTTTTTATGTGACGTACATGCGGAATCGGCAAACATATGCTTCGTTTCATATAATGTCGCCAATAGGTTTCGATAATACCTAAGTACCCCAAAACTGTATTAACATTGTAAATTCCAATTCCATTGAGATCAAGAAGTAATGGATAGAATTAAAGGTATTTACATATTATATCATCGAGTAATTTCTTCGAATCAAAAGATATCGCCAAATGCCGCGATGTGCAGCCAATAGTACAAAACCGTATCCACGCATGTTTCAAAACAATAATAACAATAACAGCTATTGGCGACGTCTTTTTATTTGGCGAAATTGGTCGATAGTATAATACTTAAGTATCGAATAAAATTATATATAGTACATTGTTGTGATCTGATAGATCCGTTTATTAAAGAAAAGATAACCTACTTTTACTTCTACATCTGGTTTCAAACGTCTTGAAATCTATCATGTGTTACGAAGAATGGCAAACAAAACTAAAAAGGGTTCAAAAACTTCTGAAAGAAATTCCATTCATCAACTGCATCAATCAGTTCCATTCGTATTCTATTCTATGTTTATAAAATTACAGTCACGGTAGTAGTTACAGCAAACGATTTTATTCAAGTAAATACAATTAATGGCGATTTTGTAAAAAATGCAAAATAAATCTACCAAACGATTTTGAGATAGCAATGATTAATTTTTGTAGAAAGAATAAAAAAATTGCGAGATATTTTTTATTGCTGTTGTGCATTTTGTACAAAAATTTATAAATGTAATTATTTATAACCTGCTATAATAATTATACTTATAATTAGGTGTACGTTTATAAATGTAAAATAATGTATCTCTATTCTTCTCCTAATTCCTACGAAATATAACTACTTAAAATTTACGCAATTTTTCAGTTAAAATTTTTTCAGCTCGAATTAATACTTGAAACTATGCGAAAAATATTTCAAATCAATTTTAATTTCATATTTTAGTAGACAGATTGATTTAAATTACTTAAAAACTAAGTGAATGCATACAATACAAAATTACTGATATTTCCTTGTGTGTATATAGTATGTGTGTTATTCATATAAAATTCAAATGCTATATAACAAATTCGTTATAGAATATATTATTTTCTTTTTAGATTAAAAAATAGAATTGTGATTATAAGATTCAAGGCTACATTGAGAGACTCAAAATCACCTAGCAACTTATGGTTACTAGCTTCGTTCGAAACCGTAATTTTAAAAAAGCATAAAAATGGATAATTTTTTTTTTTTTTTTTGTAGTTTAGTATCAGTTGAGTTAGAATAGTTAGAATGTTTTACGAATGTTCTTATAAGAAAAATTAATTATTTTTATATTTAATTATTAAAATTAATTAATTAATATTCATTAATTAAATGCAACTTTTTGGCAAAAAACAAAACAAAAAATGAAGAAAGAATGACATATTTTAAAAACATTCTCCGACAATGAGAAATGCTTCTATAATAATAATATTTTACCTGTATACAGCTAGAACAGCCTGAGTTGTGATTTTTGAAAAACGTATAACTTTCAGAGTAACGATCATTCGAAATAATAAGCGGTATTTTTTGTTAAAACTTCTCTAATATATAAAATTATGAATAAATCCACTCCTAAATTGCATATATCAAAACCCTAATTCTGACTCTGTACAGAAGTCTTAGCTATATAAAAGCAAAATATTATTATTACAGAAATATTCTTTATAAAGAAGAATGTTTAGAAAATATGGCATATTTCCCCTTATTTTTTGCCAAAAAATTTGCTTTTAAATAAATTTTTATTGCTACAATATGTTTAAAACAATTTTGCATGTATATACTAATTCATGTGACACTAAATAACATACACACACAAAGAAATTATTCACTTATATGCTTTTTCAAAACCACACGGTTCCAAATGTAGTCAGTTACCTTAAGGTTACCATAAGGTTTAAGGTTTCTACTCAACTTGGGAAGGCTTTAAATTCATGGTACGTAAATTTAAAAATATTCATCCATTTTCACATTCTTAGAATGCATTACATTTTAACGTCAAGCTAATACAAAGGATAGAAGTTAATTTCATTATTCGAAGAAATATTTCAAAATAATGCTGACAAAGAGTTATTTATGTTAAAATATCCTTTGGAGTTAATTCTGTCAATAAATATTACGAACTTTCATTTGTGGAAAACGAGATTTAAAATGCTGAAATCTGCATATTTCTTCGTGCAAGAAAATGACATTTTTCATATAAAAAGCAGCTGTTTGGGAAATCCTTCTGTCGTCATCAGACGCCAACCGTCATGTGTGATTTGTAACTGTCTAGCAACGATTAAAAAGAAGGGGAAAATGAATGTCTCTTGTGTTTCTTTTTTCGCACCTGCCTGGTAATAATTTTGATAATCTGCATTCCTAATCTTCAATTATAAATAAAAGACGCATTCTAAATTTATTTCTAGAATTCGTGCCTTGGATTTAAAATTTTTCTCTCTCTCTTTATTCTTGATTATATTTCTCTGAATATTAATCTTAACTGTTAAAATTAACAGCATTCTTATTCGAAAAATAAATAGTATTTGTTTTCGATTTCAAAATAGGCTTAGCAGTTTCCAATGCAGATAAAAAAGTATGTGATAATTAGAACAGATTGGTAAATGAAATATTCAAAATTATCTTGTGAAACACATGATTTTGTTGCAATTTAGATTACAAGCGTTGAATTCTAATTTTGTACATGTTTCAAAATTTCCGTTACGTGTGTTTTTAAACACTATTTATCCCAAAAATTACAAAATTAGACAATTATGTTTGAAACGTCAAAAAACTATAATTCTTTTTTTGAACTCTTTAAAAACAAATTTTCAATGTGATTGCTTTATCGTTTGCTTATATCGTTGAAAGTGTAATTCTTATCGGCCATTTTAAAATCACGAAAATAACGTTAAAGAGGTATTATTTAAAATTGCTTAAAACATAGACTGGTGCATCGATTGGTATACTAAAAGAGCATCCTAAACAAAAATAAAATAAGGAAACGTTTAAATAGATTGTATTTTCCCTCAAAACCTATAGATGATTGACTAAAATAGACAGTAAAATATTTTCGAAAATTGAAGGAAAAACAGAAGTTTCTTGTTTCTTATTCTTTTCATTTCAAAAAATGCAATTAGTCTAGTTTAAAAAAAAATTAGAAATTCCATGGAATGAAGGCTCTTTTTAACATGCTTTTATAAGCTTCACTTGTATGTAATGGAATCTTTGAACTCGATTTTTACCCACTTTAAAAGATCAGATTAATTCGAAATTTTGCACGCTTGTCAAGGACCAATGACAATACAATAATTTCATAATTTTGTTCCATTGTCCTGATCAGAGGATAATCAAGAGACAGCATAATCCAGATTTGGTGAATAATTCATTAAGCCATTTCCAGATTTGGCGACTAATTCATTAAGCCATTTCCAGATTTGGCGACTAACTCTATATACTATTTCTAAATTTGGCGACTAACTCTATATACTATTTCTAGATTTGGCGACTAACTCTATATAATATTTCTAGATTTGGCGACTAAACGATTAAGAGTAACTGTAAAAGCGGAAACGTTTTTTTGCGTCTCAGCAATTTCTTATCATGATATAAGCAATTGCCCAGTCTTTCTGAAAATGAAAATAAAAAAAAAC
>BMAV01023676.1:136539-177566 GCA_019973955.1 Trichonephila inaurata madagascariensis
ACATGATTTTGAGCGAACTAGTTTTACTAAGCCTAATTCGAAATGACTTGAAACTCTTAAAAATATGCCTATTTTATATATTTTTTATTCACGTATTTAATTTATACTCATATATTTTGCACAATTCTGATACTAATGTATATGCATGTATTTTGTCTTTTAATATATATTGGCTCATGTAGCTATAAAAAAATTATTTTTCAATATACTTTTCATTTTATAGAATAAAAGGCTGTTTTGATACAATTATTGATTTTTACTTTTTATTTCAAATTAAAAATGTTTCCGCAATCAGAAACGAGGATGTCACGTGTTTATGAAAGTGTGGAGGTGCATAGTCGAGGCCACACACACAGAACCCGCGACGGTAAGACCCGTAGCCGCGTGACATAACCACTAGACGAAAATGATCACTTCTATCCAGACGCTGTTACTGGCTTTTGAAGATACCACCACAGTTACTTGATTGATGGAATTATATGCGGCTTGAGGGTCGCGCCTTGTTTTGGCCATCTGCGTGTGGTGAAAGCGCTGCACACCTTCTTGGATCGGCCCTGAATCTGTTGACAATATTGATCAGCAAACAAGACTTGCAGCATGTCCAATTGCTTCCTTGGTCTGCAGTGCTTCATGATCTGTCACCGATTGTGCTTATCTGGAATTTAATTGACCATACTTTGCTTAATATGCTCAAACCTCAATCAGAGAACGAAATATGAATGATGGTTTACAGTATATGAGCATCCATCTCTCAAGGCAATATCCGCATGCTTATAGAATCAGCACTTCGTAGAGTTGTGTCTTGTATCACCACAAGAGATGGTTTTATTTCTTACTCATGCCCTTGTATTTTTACCGCTGTATTAAAATTATGTGAGTTAGTTATTTATATGCACATAGCTCTTTTTTTTACACGGTAGATACGTTCCGTAGAAGACCGTACAAAAAATATGTAAAAAAATACATTCGACATATGGTAAATTTGGGGATATGTTTCAAACTTTAAAAAATCGCACAAGATGAAAAACTTCTAAATATTTTCCCAAAACACCATGAAAAAAGTAATAAAATCCTTGTGTGTGTGTGTTACATATTTATAAAACAAAAACAATACAAATAAGTTAAAATTAGGGTACAGTGAAAATTCAGTCTATAAACAACATACAAAAATTCAAATTAAAATTAGAAATAAAACTACTAACTAAAGCTATCCATCGCTACTCGATAACAAGCGTGCACGTTTATTACGAACTGGATCAAAAATGCTATCATTAGTAACTGTGTCACATATGTTACAACCGACGGTTTTGATACAAATGAAGAATTTCGTGCTTTATTAACGGCCTATATCGATTTCTTTCGTTGTTGTTACAAAGTTTGTTATTAGCAATCCCCCCCCCTTTTTTTTGGTTTCTCAAGCTATATAATTCTTGATATTCTTGCTACACAAAAATTTGATGATTACGTTGAAATTACTAACAATTATAATGCACACTTTATGTCAGGATCATGAGTAAGAAAATGTTGAAGCACAAACTATACTTGAAGCAAATTTCAAGCACTAGTGTATTAAATCAGTTGTTAAAAGTTGAACTTCGACTTCGTTACCATCATCAACTGTCACAAATTTGATCAAATCGTCCTCATCTAAAGGGCACGAACCCACAAATTTTTTGAAAATTCGGGCTGACACAAAAAATTTGGGTAAAAAAGATTAATTAAATTCGTATGTCGTGTTACTTCAAAATCGTGTAAAAAAAGAACCGTGTAAAAAAAAAAGAGTTGGGTGTATATGTATTCTCTGTCTGCGTATCAATATTCAACACGTTTTGCACACTTTTTCACGGTGTTAACATTTTCTGTGCCGGGCAGTGTATTTACAGATCACTAAACATTTATGCCTTTTTTTTTCTTTACAAATAAAACACAATCTATCGAACTCCGTTTTATTTTGCTTTTTAAAATATTCCGCAACATTTTTTGCGTGTCATTTAAGTTTCGAATAAATGTCTGTCTGTCACTTCTCTTAAAAATTGTTCATTCTTTCAAATTGTTTTGTTTTGTAAATGATCAAAAATGACTTTTGCCAAAATATATCTTTTTCTTATTTGCGAGCGTTATTTTAAGAATTCTTGAACAAAAAGAGGAAAGTTCAGATATATTTTTTTCATTAATAAAATGTAAATTTGACACAAGTGTGACAGAGAAGACACAATGTCGTTGAGAAAGTAGGTCAAAATAAAGATTTTGAATCATTCTGACAGCAGTAACAACTATGTTACATTATTTATGTTTGTGTCATGTATCACAGAATATTATATGTATAATAAATGAAACAAATGTGTGTGTAACTCAATGTAATGTAATGTTTAAAAATACAACTTGGGATGGATTTATGGATTTGAAAAAGAAAACAAATACATGAAAACTAGTCATGGTAACTTATGTAAATAGTTGAAAGTTTTGCTGTTAATATTAGAATAAAGTCAAATTTATTCAGTAAGTTTTTATATTCGCCCATTCAAGACATTAATATATCTTATGAATTATGTAAAATTTGCAACAAAAAATGAAACTAGTTTCTTTGAAATGTTTCACCGGTGTTCTTGATGACATTTTTTTGGTTGAAATAAATAGAACCTGTTTTAATTCTTTTTTCGTTTGGAATAAAAAACATGCAGTAATAATAAGAGAATTTCATTAATTCTACTGAAAATTTTAAGGCTTTTGTAGACTTTAAATTCCATATAGTGTTTTTAATTCCGAGAAAAGAAAACAAATGGTATTAACACATTGGGTTATTTCATTTAAAAGTTAAATAGACTTAACAAAGCTTTAAAGAGATAACACGAATTAGGCTTAACAGAATAACTCTATAATTTATCACGACAATTTATTTCGAACATCAAAACTGAACATAAGAATTTATGGGCATAAAAAAATAAATCTACGAATTTCAATAAATTACAGATGAACTAGAAGCTCAAAAATATTTTGGAGCACCTTCTTAGACACTAGAATGCGAGTATTACTTCGTTTCATACAATTGCGCTAATTTTTAGTGTGTCCGAAAAACATGGCTACACTTCCAAAAATGGATTAAAATTTTTCGTGTTCTTTCTTCATGTTCTATGAAGAAAAAATAAAGTTTCTATTTAATAAAATGCAAATTATATGGTGCAACGTCCAAGCTTTCCAACATTATCGTTTCACCGCAAGAGCAATTGCAAGTTGTAGCATGGTTTATCGAATTTAAATCTGCAACACATGTGTACAACGTGAATTTCGGATTACATATAAAGAAGCCCATCTTCAAGATGCACAATTTATAAGTTGGCGTGAAAGAGTTATGACGATAGAAAGCTTATTACCCAAAACAATATCTGGTAGCCCTAGCAGAACCTAAAATGACGTTACTCGTATGGACTGGATGTGCTGCACTCGACTTTGGTGAGCCCATTGAAGTGGTGCAATAAAACATTTAAAAGAATTGGTATTTTCTTCGTGGAATATAAAAAACCCACAAGTGAATAATATTACCGCGATCTGGAGGTCGCGGGTGCGAAATGACTTGAGGAAGAAGCAGACATGGTCATAAAATAGCTAATTTTATTTGGTAGTCAACACTTTACGAAATACACTTTTATAACTTAACTCTGCAACCACAATATGAAATCCTAACCCGTAATATAATAACTAAATTATTGAACGTACTTATCCAGAGTAGCAATTTCTTGTATGGTCCTTCTTGAAGCCCGAGAGTATGGATAGTTTGAAGTTACTTAACCACTTCTTGATGTGGATTATCCTTCAAATATTTTTTTTAATTTCTAATAGACTGCGGATTAGAGTTTTACCATTGAAGACCAAGTACACACACACAATCCCCGGAAGTTGGTATCTCTTATTAGAGCGGCACCATACAGGTTGTGACGTTTGAGATAAATAACGGTAGCGTGATATTGATTAATTTAAATATTTAACTTGTTTGCGCCACAGCTATTATTTACAGAATTATATACATTATTAAACTTATTAAAAGATTATTAGAGTTCAAACAGTGGTTTGTGAGAGGAGAGTTCCATTTTAGCTCGCCTGCTTCCTTCGAGGGGTCAAAAGCATCTCTCCTTTGGCTCTCCCTCTCTCTGATCGGGGATCAGAGGCGGTGCTTTTGCATTCTGCCAGCGACAGGAAAGGGTTCCTCGTGATGTAAAAGGTCAGTGGGCGATCCAAGATGGTACTACGCAATAATTCAAAGTTGCACCTGTGTCTTTGCACGTGTGGTGATTATTTCCACAAAGATGCCGAACACAGCTGCGAGACGAAGACGTTACAAGGTGGATACCAATCGCCGCAGGTAAATTTGACACCAGGTTTCCTCCCTATAGGGAGGCACTTGGGCTCTGAAGAGGTGAACCCGTATTAGGATCTAATTTTGCCGAGAGCACCCAAGTCACACAGACATTCTAGAGATCTTTAACATGCCGTATAATCATCCGACATAACCTCTGTCAATTTTATGCCTCATGAAAATCCACCGACTTTGGCTAGGATCGAACCTGCAACCTAAGGTGCAGAAGGCCAGCGACAAATCAACCACGCCACCCAGCCGGCTATCTCCTTCAAGTATTAATCTTAAGATGAAAGATCACCATTCACTGTCTACTAACCCTTGGAATTTAGATTAACGATCAACGCTTAACCATTTTTCACCTACTCAACGACAGGTACTTAAATAGTATAGTTACATTTACATAAAATCTTACCATCTGTACCGAACCCGATTTTTAAATTAAAATCACAGTTAAAGAATATTTTCCTCAAGAAGATTAATAAAAGACCTGAATAGAACCCGTTATAAAATCTTTTATTTGTTTATTTGTAATTAAAATTTGAAAGTGTAGTCATACTTTTTGGACGCCCGGTATATTATTAACTTAAATATGTATATTTAGTTTCAAATTTTATTCTTAAATTCCTTTGCAGATTAACTCGAATTTCATCTGATTTAAATATTCTTAAACAATTTTAATTCTACCATTTTCAGTTGAAATATACTTTATTTATCGTTTTTAATGTTTCAAAGAAAACTTCATTACATGTTATTAAGTGGCCACAGAGATAATTTTAAAGAAAAACATCTTTTTTTCGGCGTTTCAGTAATAACCAGCTTTGCTGAGGACAGATTGGTTGTTTGGGTGTTTTCGTGTTTTACAGAAATAGAATTATTATCTTTACACCATCTTCCGGGAAAACATTCCTCCTTTTGCCGCCTGAAGAGCTGCGATAACCTTAGTTCGCAGAATTGTAGATTTATAATCATAGGGTTAAGAGTTCGGTTCCTGAAATTTGTAAAAAATATAGTAATTGGATGTTTTTAATGTTTGTTTTGACAAAGATTATACAAAATTACTCACGTAGTTGTGGTAGGAATGCTAGAAGAATGTGGAATTTATCAAAATTTTTGGTCATTGGAATGTTTTAAAATAGCAAAATTTCAATTCATATATTAGCCAACTGCCTTCTCTGATAATATCAAACTCTAAAGCAGCTTTAATTAAATCAAGCTATTGCATTTGCTGTGTTTGAAATACTGTCTATCTAATAACATTGTTTTAATGAATGATACTTATTGTTTTTAATTAAGAGGACACAGTACGATTCAATTGACCAAAATCGGTCAAAAAATTAAATTTAATTTTTTTAGCCTAAATTATTTTTTGTATACTTTTCTATAACCTAACAAAATTTGAAAGCTCTAAACTTAAAAAATGCAAAATTATGATAGCTTTCACGTTCGTTTTTATTCACATCTCTAACGCAAATCAAAACTTTAAACTGACTTATCTCAGAAAGATAAAATAACTAGTTTGTCTTCATTTAAAATGCTAAGGCTTTTTTTCTATTGCGTCTAATGCTTTGAAATTTTTTTTACCTATTGCTAATAGCACATGTAACAAAAGTTGGTATGCATTTTTGAGTTAAAGCAATATTTATTTTTTTTTTAAATAATTGAACTTAGAATTTATACATTTTTTAAGGAATTTTTAATAAACATTCATCAAAAGAAGTATTGTATGAATACTAATCACGTTAACACAAAACCCATACCAACTTTTATTATACATAGTTTGACGTACTTGTAAATCAAATTTCATGCGTGTACATCAATTTTTGTAGGAGGAGTAGCATTTTAAAATCACTCCACAAATTCTACGTTTTTTCCATAAAAAATTACATCAATAGCTTTTTTTGAAATTTTGAGCACAAAATCTGTTTAACACAGTATACAAACATAGGAGACAACTAAAAAAATTTTAAAAATCCTTAAATTCAAAATTTTTGCTTAAATCGTACAATGTCCCCTTAACCGTACTTATAGAGTATATTTTATTGTTTTATGGATAAAAATAATTATTTAAAGATTAATAAAACTTTAAAATTAAATTTGTTTTTTTGGATACGGCAAAAGTTTAATTTCTGTATAACATATACCTGCATTAGTGCGGTTTGGTCTCTGGAAAAAACTATGAGTCATCATATTGTTATGAATGGCTCATAGAGTAAAATCAATAAGAATAGCACTCAGTGCTTGTCATTTAGTTACGACAACACATTCGTCTGCAAAGGTTTTTCCATTTTTCGTCCAAATATTTGAAGGGGGGGGGGGCAAATCGCGACGAGTGAGTCAGAAACCCAAATATAGAGAAAATGCGCTCTATATTTGGGTCGACATATATTTGTGAGCAGCGTTTTTCTTGCGTGAAGATTAACAAAAGTAAATTCAGATACAAGTTTGTTTTTATTGAAAACAAGCATAAAATCCCCGTGCACCACAAAAATGTGCCGGGCTCACGCGTCTTTTCTGTAACATAACCTCTGGGTTCTTTGACGGCCAAGATTAATAGCAAATCTTTTCCAACCAAAATCCAAGAAGTAAAATACGATTATGAAATGCAAATAAGATAGCTTTTAAAAGAACAGAAGTTTCAGTAAGCAGAATGGCAATTTAGTTAAAGTTATGTTTGGAAGAGATACGAGTGTGAATTGACGGCCTATCATAAAGTTACTGAGATATTCAGCCATTGATACAAGGTGCATACCATTGCACGCGCGCCCAAGTGTTTCCGTACCGTAATATTTTGGATTAAGGTAGGACTGATTATTTGATATTAGGACTTGTAATATCAGAATTGAGAGTAAGCGGATAATATAATTATTTAGATAAAGTGGTCTAAATTACGTGATTCGGCTTAACTATCGCTGTGTGTTTGGTTTATTAGATTCTCACTTATTTAAATTTATTTAAATTATTAGAAGTTTAAGTTATATTCTTAATAAAGTCATATTAAGAATTTAAAAATGTCTGATCATTTTGAAAATCCCACACCTCTAATTCACGCTGACTATCAAAGATATGGTTACCAAAGAGCGACCATATCCCAAAGTATCACACGTGGCTCACAGAGAAGTAAGTATTAATCACACAATTCAAAGGAAAGAAGGAAAAAAATTGAGGTTATGAAGGATTACAAATATTAACAACAAATTCACGAAACTTTTCAAAAAACACTTTTGGTTGAAAGAAGTTGGTGAAAATTCGAAGACCAATTTACAATAAGTCCCTTGAAAACCAATCTTAGGATCTTTCTCTCTCTCTGATATACTTGGAACACAGAAGGAGCACCTGTTCTACATTTTCCTCGCCACCAATATTACAGTCACAGGAAGATGACGGAACTAAATTAAATTTGCTCAAGCAACTTTTAAAGTTGCCATGACCAATCTCAGATACAAACTGGGGGACATGAACTTGTTGGCTGTGTTGAGAATTTCAACAATCTCCCGATTTCAAAAAAACAATTGTAGAAAAGTGTGATAGGGTACATTTGTCTCATTAAACTGATTGTAAAATTAATGACAATACATGATATGAAGTTAGCGCAATAAATAAATCAAATAAACTGCTACTATTTTATTTAAGTTGTATTTATTGATTTTTTTATGGTGCAATTTATACCTTTTCTGCAGTGGCGTAACGAAGAACGTTAGGGTCCTCCTGCAATGTCAGTCAGTTTAGGGTCAGTCAGGCTTTGGGCCCCCTAGACCCCCCCCCCTTCGCGATACAGGGGTGTACGTTACACCACTGCTTTTCTGAGATGCGAAGCTAACAAATACAAACAATCACTTTAAAAAGGAGCAGCTCTTAGGTACAATGTGGCCTTGAGGCAAAACAATTGCGTACTCCTACTTATAGGCTTAAAATAATAACTTAAAAAGACGCCCCTGACGTTTTCAGCAGGAGAAAAATTTTATCATTAACTATCAATTAAGAAAATTATAAGATATAACACATAATAAAATAATGAGAAAAATAAATTACTAAGGCATTTATCAATATATAAGGATAAAAAAAACATCAAATCTTCCGATATAAACTTTTTTATGAAGGTAATTAACAAAGTAATTAATATCTCTTTAATTTTGGCATACACGATTTCATTTCGTTATCGCCTTCAATGTTAATTCTATGAGTAACCGGCATAAAATAAGGTTATAAAACAAAATTTAGAGAAGAACATGCAATAAATACGAAGTTATATTTTGGTTCAATTATCTGGTTACGAAACACTTCTGGCACGAAATACTGTTTAACCTTGGAAATTGCAACCATTCCACCAATTACTATTCTGTTCAACAAGATACTTCCATGTTGAATATTTTATCCACTAACATCGAGTAGACGAATTTTATCATTTAATAAAAGAAAATTTGATAGTTTTGAAAAACATAAATTTCCTTTAATAATTTCCCCCTCTTATTTCTGTATATTGATATAATCTTTTGTCTCGTATTTTCGAAAGTATGACTTTTAGAACAAGGTTGTTTTCGATTGCAAATTCTTTTGATGGGATCATTTATTTTTGAATCCTTCACTCAAAGTCACGAACACACAATGGACCCCAGCATCGTATATAAATAGACCATTATCTTAAAATCTAAGCGCAGGACCAGCACATACTACAAGCCGACAAATAACTTGGAATTTCGTCACAGCTTAAGCCTAATTCAAACAATTTTATAATGCTAAAAAAAGTTATACTTGATCATACTTGAGATATACATATTCATGTGTAATTAATTCAATATAATTTAAATTTCATTGATATTTAACCTTATTTAAAGTCTTACATTATTATTCAATGTAGTCATTTCAAACTGTTCTTGTTTGAATTATTTAATAAAGTATTTAAATTTTAAGTTGGAATTTTTTATTTTCAAAAACTATTGCATCAGAATCGGAAACTTGTATCTTTATTTTAGTTCTGTGATTTCGAATTCTCAAATTAATCTGAGAAAGGATACTGTAAAATAGAAAAAAATCAAATAAAACACGATTTTTGTGACATAAAAAAGAAATATAAAATTAGGGCTTGCTCACAGACTTTTTCACGTACAATATCTTTTTCCATTCATTTCAATTCTTAAATGGCAACAGTATTCTCATTACACACAGATAGTTTATTTAGTATTAATTCTATTTCCTCATATCGGCTATGTCCACTTAAATGCTACTTTTTTATTTCTAATGGACTGCGGATTTGTGTTTTACCACTGTAGACCTTGTACATTCCCCTGAAGCTGGTATCTCTTTTTAGCGCGTCTCTATATATTTCACCAGGATACCAATCGCCGCAAGTAATTTTGGGGTCCTGTTTCCTCCCTAGAGGGACGCACCTGATCTCTGACCATGCGAACCTGTACTAGGATTTAATTTTGCCAGGAGCATCCAAGCCAAACAGATACTCTAGTGATCTTTTACATCTCGTATAATCATGCGACAGGGTCGCTGTCAATTTTCTGCATCATGAAAATCCACCGACTTGGGCTGGGGTCGAGCTCCCAACCTTGGGTGCAGGAGGCCGGTGACAAACTAACCACGCCACCCAGCCGGCTTGTCCACTTAAATGTAACTCGATATTTACCTATAAATGAGTATATTTACGTCTCATTATAAAGCTACAGGGAAGATATTGGCGACATACCTCACAATTTTGAACCATGGTCAAGTGACGAGTGCGACACTTGAGCAGGAGATTGGTGGTCTCCTATTACTGATTTTATCATTCAATGTACATTTGCTAACCATTGATAGGCATCATGATTATGAATTTTCAATTCTTTCTATTAGTTCACTCTCTTTCTCTCCCTTCCTCTCTCTCTCCCCCCTCTCTCTCTATATATATAGGTTGTTCGAATTTTGAATCGCTGATAAAATACTTTTTATTCATCCACTCAAGTTCAAATACATTTTTTTAAACTTCTAGTGGATGGCACTTAATGTTAATATAGTTTTTCAAATATTAATTAATTAATTAATTAATAATTAGTAACAAACAAAAATAATAGTCAAATACTACATATAAAACTGAAAATCGCTCGTTGTGTTCCTGTAGCGCAATGGATTGCGCGTTGGACTTCTAATTCAAAGATCGCGGGTTTGAATCCCACCCGGGATGGCCTAATTTCTGAGAATGCGATTTCTTTTTACTATACTATTTTATTGGAATACTTAAATTTAATTAATGAATAAATAGTTACAAACAAAAAATAATAGTCCAACACTATATATAGAAAAGAAAATGGAAAATTGCAATTAAAATCGCCTTCTATTTTGCCACTTAATGTTGTGATTCTGTCATATGCATGTACTTATTTATATTAATTGTAACTATTTAATAAAAAGTAAGTAAAATAAACATTTTCTCCGTTGACCTAAGTAGGAATTGACTTAAAATTTTTTTATATTACTTTTTATAATCTTTTCAATATTTGTGTATAGCATTAAAAGGTAATTTTTACAACAAAAAAGCCATTCTTTTCATGATGCTTTTTTACAAAAGAGTGTATACTTTCTGCATTGTTATGCTATTTCAGAATACTTAAAGAACTTAGCAATAAGTTTTAAAATATTACTTATTTAAATAACTGCTAACTCAAGTAACCAACTCAGAATTTGAAAGTCAAACACTCTTGAGAGGAGATTATAAATTCTTCTTTAATGTATTAAAATTAAATGCCAGTTACAACTGAATCGATTCAACAACTATCATATTAATCCTATATCGAAATTCAACGTAATCCAAGTTAAACCCATGTCAGTTATTACGATATGAAGTCAAATTATATCTCTTCCGCTTAAGGCATAAATCTCAGCATTAAATTCTCGTGTTCTTTACAGGAAATTGAATCTCAGAATAAGCGTTTTACTTCAGTTCGTTGTTTGCCTAATCAATTTCTTGAGTGTTCCCTGGAAAGAATAGACACGGCAGAATGGAATAAAATCACACACAAAACCCAGTAAGAAAATAATGTATATTTTCAATAAATTCAAATGCAGTCTTGAATTTTTTAATGCAATTCTCTAGATATAAGGTAATTTCACAGCGATTTTTGAAGAATTTACACGTCTTATGATTAAGTTAATGTCAGATGTTTTAACCCTTTATCTACCGCATTATAATTTACGGCAATTTTTTTTCATATAGTATTTTTTTTTAATCCCTACATTGAAAATTAAGGGATATACATAGATAAAAAATACTCAACTTTGGGAAATTTAATCCGTTAGAGCTAATGAATGAAAATGGTACTTTAAAAGTACAGTCAGTATACAAAGGCCTAAAATATTCTGATAATACAAAAAGACCGGATGACTTTTTTAACAGAGTTTTAACTCTTAAAAATGCTAAATAACCAGAGAACACTAATATTTTACAGCACAAAATACTTATTTTTGAAAATTTTGAAATTTAAAAAATTTATTTACTTTTTTACACATAAAAGTAGGTTTTACCAAAAAACTTAATTTGTTGATATTCAAGGAAACAGTTTTTCTTTTTATTAATACACACGAATTCATTATACGTTGTGCATTTTGCGTGAGGTTTCGATTGAATGTTTTTTAAAGCACTGCATCTTGGGGTTCAAAAATGCTGTATTTTTTTAACATGTACTACTGCACATTGAGTCCTGTTCACTTTCTTAATCGTCATCTTAAAAATCTAACGAAAATTAGAGTTGATAATTTGCTAGGACTTCTTCATCTGAAGAATTATCTTTTAGTGTATCACTGCTTTCATATGGTATATATATTATATATAGGTTCTGTAATAAATCCAAAGCGTCTTGAAGACTCACTTCGTTTTTCTAGACATTCTAAGAAAAAGAAAAAAGTAAACAATAGCACCTTGAAAACCTCCTATTATTGTTAAATCTCAGTTGCACATGAAAAAATTAAAATGTTGTTAATTTCTGAAATAAGAAGAGATATTTCATTTAAATGTGTGGCAAATAAATAAATAAAAACAAGCTCAGATTCAAAGTTCAAAATTTTTTGGAAACGTAAAACAAAAAGGTAAAAATACAAAATAAATAAGTTATTCTAAAAAAAATGCCAAAAACGCCTAAGTCTGTTGCACTATAGCAACGATACTTAACCAGCGGCCCTCCGAGCCTTTTTTAAGTGGCCCGGTCTCATGCCCTATTGCTTTGAGAAATTAACTTAGTTAAGAAAAAAGCATGAAAAATTTGGGGCTAAATTCTTTGTCAAGAAATGAAATATATCAATTTTGCTTTCCACTGTCGATGTCATGTGGGTGCGAATTAAGATTCTTTTTCTATTTTTAATGGTTACGTTAATGGTTACAGACAACAGTGGAGTAGCGACCATTTTATGGGTGGAACTAATTTCTAACTATCTTTCATAACTTGAAAGCGAAAAATATTCGAAGAAAATGTATCATTTCAAGACGATTGGGTGGTTGACATTTTTGTAGTGAAAAACAAACATGGATCAGTAATTGTTTGATTTGTCACTAGAGGGCTGTAATTAAAAAATACCAATAAACAGGAATCGTTCAATGACACTTTTCTTGAAAGATCTGATTCAAGAGGTGATAAATAAGCTTTCGTGATTAATCTTTGCAACAACAACGAAGTGTTTTGTCAGTGGTAATATCACAGCGGTAACAAAGATATACTATTAAGTTTGTTATACTATTGGTAATCATACGAAACCATTTTCTGATGCAGAAAGTGTGAAGGAGTGCTTCTTAAATGAGTGTGTTTCTAATTTAGTGTTAGTGACAAAAACAAATAATATTAATAAAAAAGCAAAATAGGAGTTATACTATTTAGATCAATTTTTTCACATTTTAAATTTCCAATGTTATCTTGGTCTTAAAGCATTTCTCCCCCTCCTCTTCCTTTTTCCCCTCATGTTGCAGCTTGTGGGAATTAACTAACATATGTATGCGGCCCGCGTGAAATAGCTGACATATCTATGCGGCCCAGCAGAAAAAAAGGTTGAGTACCCCTGCACTATAGTGATGACGCTTCAACACAACACAAGTTCTTGCTCTGATATCCAGTGTGCTGTTCGTACTTATAAGTATCACAAAGTTATTCAACTGTAAAATTAGTTATACACACTGTTCACTTAAAATAAAGAGTCAAATCGTTTTCTAAGGTCTTAACTAACATACAAAAAATAAATAAATAAGACACTTACCTTTTGATATTAAATACTTTTTCGGAACAAATACAACAATTTTCGTAATCCGATCAAAATGTCAGATGAAAACGTAACTTCTGCTTTAAAACTATTCGCCTTCCCCGCCAAAATACTCATCATGGAACCTGCGCTGCCATATATCTTAGAAGAATGAATTGAAAAAAATATTCCTGCTAAATATCGTCAGAGTATTCGTAAAAAATGGTTGTTCTATGTAATTTTAAAGTGAGTGGTACTTATAAGTACCGTCGGTAGGTAAAGTGTTAAAGAAATCTCTTTCTCTCATTCAGCGTTATTTAGATAAGAAGTTGAATTTCATATTGCTCCGAATTTTGTGTAAATAGTGTAAATAATTTGTACTTGAGTGTTTAATGCATTTATATTACTCTATGTTATATTTATTTCATATTAAAAATGTGCTACTCACAAGCAATGCCGCCCCTTACGTTATAATGGCGATTCAATGAGAACTTGGCAAAATCTTGGCGATAGAGCCAAGTTGGCATCATTTTTGGCGACTTTGGCGACCATTTTGGCGTCATTGGCGACCATGTTGGCGAATTCGGAACCCTCTGGAATCTTCTAGAAAGTAGTAGATCTCTCCACTAGTGTCACGTTCAATGACACGAGCTGTTATATTTCTGGAAGTTTCTGTCGCGCCTATAAAAAGATGCTCGCCTGAACGGCGATGAGTCTGGATTAAACCAGAGAGTAGTGAGGATTGTTTTGATTAGCAATTAGCTCAGCGGTGCTTGTGAATAATCTTTACTTACGTGTATTTTTAAACACTGGTTATTGTGTTTGATTGCTGTTGAAGGTGTGAAGACCTTCGGATATTTACTCTGTGAATATTGTTGCTGAATCCTGTATTTATAGGATTGGATTTTTGTTAATAAATCCGCATCGCTCTTGAAGAACTGTTTATTTTCTTTGTGATTGTTTTGCATGAAATCCCCGAACCCTCGGATCTACGTAACAATATTGTTTTCTATAAGCAGTGTTAAACTAAAGAGAGTCAAGAATAATAAGCGTTGGAATAGCTTTGAAGATATCGTAATGGAAAAAAATATCATTCGTAATTTTACTATTAAAAATAGCTATATTTTTAAAAAATATCTTATTTTATAAAAGTTTCAGATATATTCTTTTTCATTTTTTTGGAGGGGGGGGGGAAGGTCAAGTCTCTCCTATGCGAGGCACAAAAATATAGGAAAATTATGAATTTTATACGTTGTATTTGTCCAGGGTGTCCCAAAATTCAACGTCAAGCGGTCACAGGTTGAAAGGGGAGGGGGTCATATCAATTCTAAAAAAAATTGAAAAAGAAACGCTTCATTTTATGATTATGGTTAATATCATGGCTGTGTAAGATCACGTAGATGAAACAAGTAATATAAAAAAAATTAAGTATATTTTTCCACTTAGGTTAACACAGAAAAATTTTATTTGATTTACTTTTCATTAAATAGTTACAATTAATATAAATATGTATATACATAGGACAGAATCACAATAAGTGACAAAATAGGAAGCGATTTTGCTTGTAATTTTTATACCGGTTGATTAAAAGAAAGTGTGACCAGTTTCAGAGTATCATAATTTTTTTCGAATTAAGTTATTTACATGAAATTTTCAATGTGGTTTCCTTTGGCATGGTACATTTTGCTTGAGCGTTTTCACCAAGCCAAAAAGCCTTTTTGACCATTTTTGAGGATATTTTTCCAGCTTCCTCTTTGATTGCTTTTTGAAGCACTTTTTTTTTTTTTTGAGAATTCTTACTTTACGTCTGCATAATTGTTTTTTAAGTATCCCATAAAAAATAATCGCAATGAACACAGTCAGGAGATAGTGGTAACTATTTCTCAGGTGGCAGAAAATTTATTTTTTTATCTTTTAGCCATTTTATAGTTGTTTTTGCAGTATGACTCGGTGCAGAATCTTGGTGCAAAACAAAGTTTCTTGAGGATAAAGACGTTTACCTTTTTTAATCAAGTGTTTCAAAACTTTATTCTTATAGTATTTAGCATCAATTTTAAAGTTGGGTTCTACAAAAAATGGTCTTGTTAAGCCATTAGAAGACATTCCCTCACACATAACACCTGACGGCCAACTTGCATTTTGCAAAACAGCTGTGTCTTTTAGACGTTTTTTTGCAGTACATATATTGTATCTTCGCTTTACCAGTTGGGAATGTCAGATGAAACAGTGTTTCATCTGATGTTATCCATGCTTTATATCTACCTCTGCGTAACATTAAACACAGAGACCAAGAACGTTTTCTTCGTTTTTCTACTGTCTTAACAGACATTTTAAGACAGACTGGTTTGTTTACATTTTTATAGCCAATTTTCTTTATCTGAAGACAAATTGTCGATTGCAATACCTATAGTTTCTTTGCTGAAGTTCTTTGAGGCAGAGGACTTACTACAATGATAAGTCTTTACAGCTTCTTTTTTTCTGTTTCCTTAAGGAATTCTTTTGTCCGCATTTTTTTACCTGGAGCTTTTGATTGCCAGCCAAATTTTATTTCTTTTCAAAGTTTAGATAGTAATCAATTAGCAAAATATTTTTTCTGATTTTTAATGCTTTATTTATAACAGAATTTGAGCAAACATCCTTCAAAAGGATTAAAACTCGTTTCGGGTTTGAGGTTCAAATTCAGGAGCCATAATTTACTCCCACTAATAAAAACAGTTATATTGGTAATTTTAAATGTGTTTCATTTTTAAAATATAACTGGCAGCAAAGCGATAAAAAATTGCCATTCATAGTTATATGCTTTTAATATTGGTCACACTAATTTTGAATCAACCGGTAGTTTCCTTTCTAAATATGGTTTTGGACTATTTTTGTTTGTTTGTTTGTTACTATTTTTTTATTGTTGTTGTGTTATGGCTAATGCCACCTGTCTGACGTAGTCAGAACGAGGCCCACGAAATTCATCGTGGTAAGGGGCTAGAAGTACGCCTGTCTTCGGCATAGGCCTTGAGCACCATACAGGTGACAATACGAATTAGCTCGGCGAAATTCCCCGAAGGGACGATAGATGGCGACACTACCTATCTCCACCTCCACAATTTTGTCATGGGATTAGAGGGGAGGGAAATATTCTCCAGTCCCCAGCACTCGTGATTCAGCCCACAAGACTTTCAGACCCACTGATTTAACGAGCACGTATACCGTGTGTACTCGGAGGGTATTTGGTGGCATCGGGCATCGAACCCAGGCCTTCCGGTCTGGAGTCCGATGCTCTAACCACCAGGCTACCCACTTATTATTAATTTGATTTAATTATTCTAATAAAATAGTATAGTAAAGAAGAAATCACATTCTCAGAAATTAGGCCATCCCAGGCAGGATTCGAACCCACAACCTTTAGGTTAGAAATCCAACGCGCTGTTCATTGCGCTACAGGGGCACAACGAACAATTTTCCTTTCTGTATCTGCTGTAAACTATTATTCTTATTTGTTTCTATTTATTCATTTTTCAATTTAATTAATGAATTAATATTTGAAAAAACTGTATTCACATCAAGTGTCACCCATTGCAAACTTAAAAAACCTGTATTTGAACTTGAAATATATATATTAGGGAGAGAGAGAACTAAAAGTAGGAATCGAAAAATCACTGTAAAATTGTAGAGTTTGAGGTCATAGTACCTTATGATGCGATGGAGGGCGTCAACACAGTCGTTTTTAAAATAGAGATGTTTTGCAAATAAAAAAATTGACTATGATTGTTATGAATAGAAAGTGTTGTACCTTTTTGGCATCTTAACTAAATAGGCCGTCCTTTGAAGGGCTTGGCTTTGGTGGTGAGCAATATTTTCTTTTTATGGAGAGTCAAAAGGAACGTCATTTTCTCACCCCCCCCCGACTCAAACAGACTACATTAATTTTAACTGAACCCGCAAAGTGTTTTGCTCGATTCGTGACTGTGATTAATAGCACGGATATGTAAGATTACGTTCGTAAAAACTTATTGTAAAGTTGTGAAATTTGTGGTCACTGTACCTAATGATGTGATGAAGGTATCAATTTTTTCCACATTTTTAAAAATATTCTAATTATCACTTAGCCAAGTGGTAACGGGTCTATCCGAGAACCTTCAACTAATCCTCTTAGGGTATATTTATTTCTTTTTAACTGTATGTTCTATTGAAAACTTTCTCCCGAAGAAGAAGACGTTATTTATGCAAATGAGCGGTTCTATTTAAGCGTTGACATTTAGGTACACGATGTTAGTCGACGGATCGTCGCTGGATGGTCAATTATTGATAATTGGAGAATAAGTGATAAAATTGAGCTTTAGGATTACGACCATAGGTCGTAATTAGTAAGAGAATTAAGGTGAATTCCAGCGTAGAAGATAAAGTGTTCCAAGAGTAAGTGAATTACACTTATATGTTAAGTATCCTTTAGGCCATGCGATTGCTCTTCTGATTAATTACGTAGTGGGTTTCCTGCCTTTAGTTGTATTAGTTAAGTCAGTGGGATAATAAATTTGAGTTTGAAACTGGTTATGGTTGATCTTAAGACGAATCCCCAAACACCAACAACAGTTAGAAGGTTGTCATAAAGTGATATGGATTTTTTTATATTTTTCCTGAAACTGATATGAACCTCCCTTTCACTCCGCACCCGGCTGACGTTGAGTTTCGGAACACCCTGTCATACAATGCATGCTCTTTTTTTTTTTTTAGAGTTTCATATTTTAAATTAATATCAAAATTCCGTTGCTAGCAGTTCTTAAAATGTGAACTAGTGACCCACATTCGCCTCTTATCAAAATAGTGCTTCAATTTTTGGGCGAAATATAGATATTTAATTTTTGTATAAAACCGTTTTATACATGAATATATTTAAGTAAGTATCTGATTTTTATTACAGCTGATCAAAAGTTTAAAGAATAAGTTAACACAACAACAAGCCTACTGTTAGCAACCATAAAATTGTAAATTTTTTTACGCAAACAAAATGTTTACACTTGAGAATATTCAAGGTCATATTAAAATCAGTTCATTGGTTTTTTTACCAAAAATCTTCGGTACACAACACTGGTTTTAAAATCCTATTAGAAAACCCCAGATGAGTTGCAGTAAAAACAAACTTAAGTATATATATATATATATATCTTGGTTTAATAAATTAACTCTGAACTGCAAGTTATCACGCTCAACATCAAATAAGAATGAAATCAAGGCGTATTAAAGTGAGTGCGTTGTATTTTGATTTCTCTAATTTATTATAAACATTACTTAAAAGAGATATGTCTAGAGTTGGAAAGATTTATATGCAAGCCTCTTTCGTACTGTTTTATTTTTGATAAAGCAAATTGAAGGATATAAGAATATAAAATATATTCAGACAAAAAAAAACTGTTTTATTTCACCTTTTTGTTCGTGTTAGATAAAGATGAGATATGACTTGCTTTTAAGATAAATGAAAGTGTTTAATGTTGACTAAATGGACAGCCATATTTATTTTTACAGCCTTCTCAATGTTCGAAAGAAGCTTTGTTTTATTTATTGAAAAAACATGATATCACGTTAAAAGAGAGAAATTATTACGATTAAGATGTTGAAAAATGTAGATGTCAAATGTGTTTAAAACGTATTAACTTTAATTCAGTTGGGACTTCATCTATTTTTACAGATAGAATAACAAATTGTTTGCTACCCTCGCTAAGTTTTAGAGTGCGAGGCTAAAAAAAATTATATCCAAACACCTTAAAAGTATATATTTTTGTTACGAAATAAAAAAAAATTTAATTGACCACAAATGCTACAAAATCACATTTTCTCTGCTGCCTTTTTTATATTTGTCCATTTAAATCCATAATTTTTTCTAACCATAGAAAGTTGATTTATTGCTTTTTCATCATGTTTTTAAAATGCCAGAATATATGAAAGAATAAAAGTTTTTCGAATTATGTCCGCAATAACAAATAAGTCGTATTCAATTTTTGATGATATCCAATTTCGAATTTAATTTAATCTCATAATGAATCCCATGATGATTATTTATTATGATGATGATCTTTAAAAAACCTTAGCAATGTGAGAAAAATTTGAGCTTAAAAAGCAAAGCCCTTGCTATTAAAAATGAAAAAATAATAATTGTGAAATTACATCTTGAATGATTCCGAAGAAAAAAATGTTTAAGTTCAGCGCTGTTCTACAAGTAAAAGACGGCGCGAAATTAATAAAGAGCAAACGATTAATTCTTATCGAAAAAGTTTATGAAGAACAGAATTACGAAAAGACAAAAGAATTTTAAAAAAATAAAATAAAATGAATTTAATCTCTTTGTATAGATAAAATATAAAAAAAATAATAAAGAAAAAATAATTTTTATAATAATTAATGAAAGAGATTCAAAATTCAAAACATTGTTTTGACAGATAATGTTCCATTAGTAAATTAAAGAATATGCATTATTTAGTTCTAATGTATCTCATTCAGATGCATTATCTAAATAATCCATTTAGGTAACAATCATGTATTATTTCATTCTCTCGTTTATTTTAAGGAGAGAATGGTATGCATTCCATAATTACCAGAAAAACACAATGGTTCTGTGTACTATCAGATAATTATTTCATTCAAACCACGAAACTTTGAGGGCTTATATTCTCTGGGGAAAAAACCACGGAATCATTATTTGGTATAAAATAAACATATTATTTATTTATTTTTTTACATTTCTGGTTAAGTAAATTTCATCGTTTTTCAAATTTTTGTCCAAAATTATGCGGTACAAATCCTTTGCACATGTATGAATCCCAATCTCTGAAAGAAAAACAAGTACTTTTCCGCTTTGCCGGCACAAATCTCGCCAAGTTGGCGTTATTGGCTGCAACACACAATATACACATAAAAAATATTAATGAAAGTTCTCATTGGTTTTTCATCAATTTTTGTTGTATTATGAAAAAGACGTTGCTGATAAGAAAAAAACCCTGCTTTATTTTCAGAATGTGGTGTTAAAAGGTTATCAAAGAGCGGGAATATTCTGTTTGGCGTTGGTTGTATTATTTTCGGCGACTTTATCGCCTGAGCCGGTGAAACGGAAAAATACCAAAAAAACACTTTTACTAAAATTTTAATAAAAATTCTCGTAGATATATGATTGTAGCAAACTTGTTGTGAAGACTAATGATGACATGGAAAGTAAGGTTTCATAAAATACCATAAAAAATTACCCTCATCTAAAAATCATGGATGGGAAGGGGCGTTGTTGTTTACCAAATCGAGAATCAGAACAAAGCACGAGTATCAAAGTAAAATGCAAATTTATGCTTTCGTATGCGGCAACCACGTCAGTAATTTAAGCTTTAAAAACATGTAGATAGTTCCGAAGTAAAGTACCATAAGCGTTGCTGTCGATGTCGTACGGGTACGAATTGTAAGATTATTTTTCTATTTGTAACTGAAGCGGTTAGTAATAAAAAATATCATTGAAATAGGGAACTGAACTGGAGTAGTGACCATTTTATGGGTGAAACTGAGATTTTTAATTTTTAAATAAATAAAACTGATTTCAGTTTGGAATTCACAATCAAAACTCCTCTTTGCTGCCATTCTGCATTTGATAAATTAATATTTGAAATAAAAATAAGAGATCGAAGTCGAATGGAAAAAAATCAAATTATCAAACGGTAGCTTTGTTTGTATAAAAGTAGAATGTACACTAAGGGCTTAGTCATGGATGAAAGGGAACCAAAACTATCCCATAACTCTCGGTAAAAAATGCATAAAACCGAAAAAAAATTTAGGTCTGTTTAATAGAGATTAAATAAACTTAAATTATAAGTTTTAATATTTTGATCAATTTTCCACATTTTAAGTGTCCAATATTGCCTTGATTTTATGATGCTTTTCCCATTAATCCTCGCGTTGCGGCCCGCATGAAATATTTGCCAAATATATGCCGCCCGGCGGGAAAAAAGGTTGAGTGTCTGTCTTAAGCGGTCAATTTTTTTACCCAAAATGTTTCAAAAATGGTAAATTTTTTTATTGCATAGGACTAAGCATAAAACTTAATTGACATAGAAAATGGGGAAGAATCTTACTTTAATTTTTAATATTAAAAAGTTCTCACACTATATTTTATTTTATAATAATGGGACACAAAAAATCCTAAATGTTTGCTGTCTATAAGTACACTATGCATGTTATGTGAAGAATGTTTCACATATCTTAAAAGAATCTCTCTTATACTTACAAAAATTTCATGCTCGTACCTTTGTTTCAAATGGTTGAGGATTTTGTGTGCGGGTGCACATATATATATATGCACACACAATTTGAAGTATGGTGTAATACTAAGTCTTACATTTCAATGGGGACAGAGGTAATATCGACCTTTTTGGATATTATCTCTCTATTTTCATATCTTCTCAAGCAACAAATTGCACATTGCCTTGCTGATCCCTGTTCTTTATTGAATATTATCAAGAATGTAAATTCCTGCCTTCATTGACAAATTTAACCACAAAGAAAATTCCAGATGAGAAGTATTTCTGTAACTTGGACACAAATCGCATCTCTTAAAAACACTACTCACAATAAGAATTAAAAATATGGGCAAATCAAAGGTACAAAGAAGAAAATATCAGTGCACGTACAGCGTACGGGGAAACCGGCTGTGGCCAGCTTTCGGCAGCCCGTACTGTGTACGCGCAAACCAGTTAAATGGTTAAGGCAAACATTAACGAATTTCTTTAATTTATATTTCAAAGGGATTCAAACAACGGCATAAAAGATATAGAAATTATACAAACTTTCGCGAAGTCAGGTATCCGACTACGTTTGGAACCGTGATCTTAAAAAAGCACATAATTGTTTAATTTTCATGATATTTAGTGTCACTTAGATTAAAATGCATGTATAAAATTGTTTTAAGGATAGTATATGACGAAAAAAATTTATTTAAATGCAATATTTTGGCAAAAAAATAAAGTTAGAAAGTGCTTATATAAAGACTTCACCAGAGAGTCTGAACTAGGATTTTAGAAAAATTCTTATTATTTTCAGAGTTACCACCCAATGAAATAATCTTATCGGCTTTTTATTTCTTAAAATTTCTCTCCTCTATAGTAATAAAATGTGGATAAATCCACTTCTAAGTTATATATTTCAAAAATTCTAGTTCAGCTTCTGTACAGAGGTCTGAGCTATGTACAGGCAAAATATTATTATAATTGAAGCATTTTTCATAAAAGAAGAATGTTTTGAAAATGGGTCATTCTTTGTTCATTTTTTGTCAAAATAGTGTACTTAAGTAATTTTTTATTGTAATAAAAACAATTTTATATATATTTTTTAATCTAACTCTTAATATCATATATAGTATCCATTTATACTCTTTTGCAAAATCACGGTTCCGAACGTAATCGGATACCTTAAGCTATTTTATTGTTCTTAATTTAGCTTCCTTCTTGGCGAGCTATGAGGCGAATGCACGCCAACATAGGGTGCCCGGGCTTAAAGTATCCAAAAATTATGGCTTACTATTACCGAACTACCCATCAGAATGTAATAAACCGGTAATCCGTGGATTAGAAAACTCTCCGATATTTTTTGGGTCTATCTAGTCCGATCGGCCACACGTGCTCGCATTATTTGGCAATTGTAGACGATAAACTTGTTACACTGACTTCATTAGTAGAGATGTGGATGCCACAGCAAAAAGTGCAGTGCGTACTTTGTTTAACGGAATTTAATTCAGTCACGCTTATTCAGCGACGTGTTTGAACAGAATGAAATGCCGATCCTCCGACATCAAGATCTATCCACCAATGGGAATAAACTTTAAAAGTGACGGGAACTTATGTATCTCAAACTGGCAAGTATTCTTAAGTTTTCGTGATGGAAGGCACTGTTGATCTACTAAACAACCCAGATAAGTCTATTAAACAACCCAGTAACGACATTCCATTCTGCTCTAACACGTTGCTGTACACGCGCTACTGATTTAAATTCCGATAACCAAAGTACACACTACACCTTTTGCTGTGGCGTCCAAATCTTTACTAATGAAGTCAGTGTTAAAAATTTATCGTTGGTTCTGAGTTGGTTACTTGAGTTAGTAGATATTTAAGTAAGTAATATTTTAAAACTGATTATAAAGTTCTTTAAGTACAAGATATCCGGGTTAAAAATATCCAAAAGTTTTGGCTTATTATTATGGAACTACAAATCAGAATGCAATAAACTGCCCAGCCATGGATTGGAAACCCCTCCGAGATTTTTCGGGTCTAATCCCATCGGCCGCACGCGCGCACATTATTCGGCAAACGCAGACAATAGACTTGTTACACTGAGTTCATTAGCAAAGATGTGGACACCACAGCAAAAGGTGCTGCGCGTACTTTGGTTAACGGAATTTAAATCAGCCACGCGTGTACAGAGACGCATTCGAACAGAATGGAATGTCGATCCTCCGTCATCAAACTCTATCCTCCAATGGGAAAGAACTTTAAAAGGGACGGGAACTTTGGTAACTGGCCAGTATCCTTAAGTTTTTGAGATAGAAAACACTGTTGATCGTGAGCGTGATTCATTTTGAAGGAGTCCTGATTATATGAGATAATCCAGTAACGACATTCCATTCTGTTCGAACACGTCGCTGTAGACGCGTGACTAATTTAAATTCCGTTAACCAAACACGCCCTGCACCTTTTACTATGGCGACCACATGTTTACTAATGAAGTCAGTGTAAAAAATTTACCGCCGGCGATTGCCGAATAATGCGCTCATGTGCGGCCGATCGGACTAGACCTAAAAAATCTCGGAGGCGTTTCCAATCCACGGATGAACACTTTATTACATTCTGATGGGCAGTGCCGTAACAATAAGCCATAAATTTTGGATACTTTAAGCCCCCGGACATCCTGTATTTGTCAGTTTCTCCCTAACATATTTATATTATTTTGATTATTGTTTCCATTCCATTGTAAAAATATTTATATGACATTAAACACGAGAAAAATCAGGAAATGTTTTTCATAAGTCAGAAAATTTCTTCTTTTGGTAATATTTAAAGCTTTTGCTCCAAAATTTATTGCAGCTCTTCAAAGAACTTCTAAACTCATACCATTACTCATCGCACAAGCGAAAAGTGATTCTTTGTTATATTATTGCTAGACGATAATAACTGTTATTAACTTCTACAGAACCGATAAAATTTTTTAGATGAAACCAGTTTATTTAACGAGTTTATCATTTGCTTCACTGCAATAAGAATTGATGTGCCAAAAACACGCTTTTACGTTCGTGAAGACTCATTTGAGGCAAAATATTGCTGCACACGTGCAAAAGCACATGTTTTTTATTAGAATCGATTGAGGAAAAATAGAAGCTGAATAATGATAGATTTTGTACATGATATGGAGAGATAATGAACACTGTTAGATTGTTTGAATGATGTTGTAAAAGTATTTTTAGCAAGGATTTTTTCAACATGATCTGTGTTTCGTTCCCACATAAATAATCGGTCACCGTGTTGTCATTCTCTCCCCTTCATATTTTTTTTTGTTCAAAGGATAGAAATCTTTATTCCATCTAAACCAGGGGTACCCAACCTTTTTTTCTGTTGGGCAGCATACATATGTCAGTTATTTCACGCGGGCCGCAACATGAAGATAAACGGAGGAGGGGGGAAGGAAATGCCTTAAGACCAAGATAACATTGGAAATTAAAATGTGGAAATTTGATCAAAATATTATAACTCATGTTTTGCTCTCCATTTTTAATTATTATTTTTTTGTTATATATTTTTTATTTTTGTCACTAACACTGAATTAGAAGCATTTAAGGTATCCGACTACGTTCGGAACCATGATTTTAAAAAAGCGCATAAATGGATAATTTTCATGTCACTCAGATTAGAATACAAGTATAAAATTGTTTTATTTTGACAAAAAAAAGTTATTTAAATGCAATATTTTAGCAAAAAATGAACTTAGAATAACTTATTTTTCAAAATGTTCTCCTTTCGTGAAAAATGCTTCTATTATAATAATATTTTGCCTGTATATAGCTCAAACCTCTGTACAGAGGCGCAACTATGAATTTTGAAAAATTCAAATTATTTTCAGAGTTGCAACCCATTGAAATAATTATCGGCGTTTTTTTCTTAAAATTTCTCACCTCTGTTGTCGTAAAACATGGATAAACCCACTTCTAAGTTATATATTTCAAAATGTCTAGTTGAGCCTCTGTACGGAGGTCTGAGCTATATACAGGCAAAGTATTATTATAATATAAGCATCTTTCACGAAAGGAGAATATTTTGAAAATGGGTCATTCTATGTTCATTTTTGTCAAAATATTGTACTTAAATAAATTTTTATCGTAACACTATTCTTAAAACCAATTTATATACATTTTCTAATCTAAGTGACACTAAATATGATAAATATTATCCATTTATACGCTTTTGCAAAATCACAGTTCCGAACGTAGTCGGATACCATAAGAAACACTCCTTCACAGTTTCTGCATCAGTAAATGGTTTCATATGATTACTAATAATATAACAAACTTCATAGGATGAATTTGTTACCGCAGTGATATGACCACTGACAAAACTGTTGCTGTTGCAAAGATTATTCAAGAAAGCCTATTTATCACCTCTTGAAAGAAATCTTCGAGGAAAAGTGTGATTGAACATTGAACGAATCCTGTTTATTGGTATTTTTTAAATACAGCGCTTTCGTGACAAATCAAACAATTACTGATCCATGTTTGTTTTTCACTACAAAATAGTCAACCTTCCAATCGTCTTGAAATGATATATTTTCTTCGAATATTTTTCGCTTGCAAGATATGAAAGATAGTTAAAAATTAATTCCACCCATAAAATTGTCGCTACTCCACTGTTGTCTGTTATCACTAATCGTAACCGTTCCAAATAGAAAAGGAACATCAATTCGTACCTGTACGACACCAGCAGCAAAAAGCAAAATTGATATATGTGATTTCTTGACAAAGAATTTTCCACCAAATTTTTAATACTACGTTCTTAAATAAGTAATTTTCTCAGGGCATTGAACCAAGACCGGACTACTTAAAAAGGCTCGGTGGGCCGCAGGTTGAGTATCGCTGATCTAAACATTATAAAGTTATTTTTATTTTATTTTTAAATATAGCAAAACATAATGTATCATTCTAAATTTTCTTTGGATTTATTTAAGGTATCTGACTACTTGCGACATCTTTTTTTTTTAAAAATGAAGATAAGAGGATTTTTTGTGGTTTTTAGATTTATTTAGTGCATTTTAAGAAAAGGAAGCTAAAAATAAGGAGAGAAAATGCATTTATTATTTCTAAATTGAGAAAAAATGGGTGAAAATTGACAAAAAATTACATAAACGGGGCCCATTCTCTACAAAAAGTTTTTGAACAAATTTT
This sequence comes from Trichonephila inaurata madagascariensis, assembly GCA_019973955.1. Classification (NCBI taxonomy): domain Eukaryota; kingdom Metazoa; phylum Arthropoda; class Arachnida; order Araneae; family Nephilidae; genus Trichonephila; species Trichonephila inaurata. The sequence continues at coordinate 163,536 of BMAV01023676.1, forward strand.
CAATTTTGAGGTGTTGCTTTATTCCTTTTTAAAATGACCTGCAGGATAAGAAATATTTCAATTTTAATAAAACCTAGAACACTTTCTCTTAGTTATTATGTGAAGTTGCTTAAAAAAGCAGTGATTATACACAAATATTCCCATAAAGGACCGTAATTTTTTTAATAAAGCAGAGATTGATAAATCTGATGGTCAAAACACTTCTACTTTTATACAGAACAAAATCAAAAAATTTCAGTTAATTATTTGTTAAAACTTTTTGAACAATCTCTGTCCTCAATCGAGCATTTTCTAAAAAACACATTTCCAGTAAAACGCATTTTAAAGTATGACATCTGCTTTTACTAAAACACTTGTAGTTTTTGTTCTAGTAAATGGAAAATAATAAACTTGGTATTTTTATAAAGCTAAAAGATGGTCTATAGAATAAAATCATAAAAAATTGTCGATTTTTGGTAAAATTCACGATTTTAGGTAGAAAAACTCTACCGACTCCTGTTCTATTTCATTGAGGTGTGTAAATACTATTTTAAGCGCGCACTGCGTTTTACTAAATAATAATTTAGATCGAAGAAAATGTTCATCAGCAAGATGAATTACAAACAAAGATTTATTACAAATACTATTCACTATTAATATTAAATCTATCAGAAAATATAAGGGCTGCTCAAATGAAAAGTGGACAAGTTGAATATAAAAAGAATACTTTTATTGGAATTTTAAAAAAATTGCCTTGGACTTGGTGACACAGGTCCCACTGTTTCTGCAGTGGGTCTATGTCTTCGCCGTAGAAAGACTGTGGTTGATTCCCCAGGGAGTCTGCATAGCTTCCTTCACCTCATCGTCCGGATGGAAACGTAAGGCTCTCTTAAGTGAAAAAGGTTTCAGGGAGACAAATCTGGACTGTACGTTAGGTGTTCCAACATTTTTGAATAGAATTTTGTTAAGGTTGTCTGGGCTTCACGAGAGTCTGGTATCGTTTATCATCCTTCACAAAAACCTTTGCACCTGTTGTTCAAACTAAGCAGTACTCGTCATACACTGAGCCCATTCACTGATAACTCCCTGCATTCAGCTCACCTTCCGCAATCAGAAACCATACTACCAAGCATTGCTCCGATATGGGCCCGTCCATAAATAGCAGAATATTACTTTTGATCTATTTCCTCTACCAAGAACAGGTTTCATCACTGCATGTCGTATGCGGTTTACACCTCCTACCTCCCTTTACATCCATGTTCTGAAGCGCTGCTATAGCTTCAAGCATTTTGACGCAATTGCATGTGTCCACTTTTCATTTGGGCAACCCTTATATAATAGGCATTGAAACATGCCACGTATGTTATTTTCCCTGCATCAATACTCTTCTTGTGGGAAAACTGAGTTTTACTGGCAAAGTTCGTTTCCCATTGGAACTTGAAAAATAAGATAATGACAACCAAAGAAGATGGGACGAGGATAATCAGATTGGCGACACATTTGGCGAAAAATACGATATCGCCAAGGAACCATTGAAAAGGCTCTAGGGTCGACCCTTCTAAAAATCATCATAAGCCTGAAAAAGGGACCTTAGAAAACAATGTCAGTTCAGTTTAGAAGAGAATTCAGTCAAGAACAGCATCTTCTTGTGCGTTGACTGCGATAAGAGATAGAGACTTTATCTGTTTGAGTTTCTGGAACGTTGTAAAGCTTGTTTTAATGAGTGCGTTTTGCAGTGGTGTAAACAATTTGTTATAATATTTTTCTTGTGTATATACGTCGATTTATCTTCGTGTAGTCATTTGTATGTCCCTTTTTTTATTTAAATAATAGGAGTCGTCAGCTGTGCTTTTCGCCACTCAGATTTGCAAAAATATTTATTTATTACAAAAATAGTAGACTTATCTGTTAAGCTCTGATCTTCTTATTTATTTCTTCAGTGCTTTTAAGTTGTTTTAGTAATAATTCCATTTATGGTTTTAATAATTTTTGAAGCACAATTTTATTTTGAAACTCTTCCTTGGGCATGGGAAAATTGTTGTAAGCATCAAGTAGTCTCAGCTTGGTATTTTCAAATTTGGTTCGCTTAATACGAGGATGAGTCGTAAAATAAGTTTCCCCAGTCGACTGTGGTCATAGTTGTGTATACAAATCAAAACATAGAAGGAGACATTAAAGATAAGACATAATATATTTTTCTGCATAAGTACCAAGTACATTGAGTCATTTGTCATAACGCTTGATAAGCTTCAAAAAGCCCACCAGTAAAAACTCAAGGCTTTGCATAAGGAAGAAGCATTTAATAGCTATGGGCGAACGACAAAACAGCAGGTGAACGTGCAAGACACCGATACACCATTGGGTAAAGATCGACTGCGATCAAGCAGATGGATTCCAGAAAAAATGGCCTGGGTTTTTCAGATCTGGCGTTCTGTTGTTGGATGGCAATGCTAGACCACATTAGGCGACGTCAATGCAAAACCATATTGCAACTCTTAGTTGGGAGTGTCTACACCATCAACCATACAGTCCGGATCTCGCACCAAGTGACTTTAATCTGTTTCCAGATTTCAAGAAGAATCTCGCCGAAAGGCGCTTTGGAAGCAACGCTGAAATCAAACAAGCTGTTAAACGCTTCTTCCATATGCAAAGCCCTGAGTTTTTCCAGGAGGGCTTTTTGAAGCTTATCAAGTGGTATGACAAATGTCTCAATGTACTTGGTACTTATGTAAAAAAATAAAGTTATGTCTTATTTTTAATGTCTCATTCTATGTTTTGGCTTTCATACACAACTGTGACTACAGTCGATAGGGGAAACTTATTTTCCGACTCACCCTCGTATAATAGTTAATCGGCTGATTCTGTGACTGGAGAAATTGTTACATATATCCCTTTAACAAACATTCAATGGTCAATGAACTACATTAACAATACCTAAATACATATACCACCCCTCACAAAAGTCGAGCACACGTGCACCGAGGCAACCAACTACACCGCTTTACCTCCCACCAACTAATTTTGAACCGTTGCCAAAAGTTACAAGAAAATGTTCACCAATCGCACCACTTTCCATGGCTTCCCGCCACGAAATGTCTTCATCGTCCGGCGATCATCAAAACAACACTTAGATAAATCTTTTTCATTCACAGTCGCAAACCCGAAAACTGACGGCTTGATTCACTGCGCGCGAGAGAACATTCGTTAAAAATCTAAATTTAATTGTGTCGACTGGCAGAAAAAGAAGCTAAATTGAATTACATTTCCACGTAAGCACCTGCGATTCACGAGGGGGAGGGGGGGGGGAGGACAGTTAAAATTGGATAAGAAAGGATTAGTTTTAATTTGGAAGTTGGTTTTGGCGGATGGGGATGAATTGTTCTTTTGAATTAGCTGTGGGGTTTTGAGTAAAGTTTTAGAATGAAATTATAATTACTTTTTCTTGTCGTGTTTATACGCTCTGAGCCTGAAACTTCGAAATTTTAATTTACAGTAAGGCTTAAATGAATTTTGGAGCAATACCGTCTAGTTAAAAGAGAAAATTCAAATATGGAATATTTTTTGCACTTAAAAAAATGTCCAATATTATTAAAAGTTTGGGTTGGTAAAAGGTACATTTTTTTCCATTCTATATACTCCACGTACGAGGTGTGTTAAAAATGTACAACTTTTAATCAAAAAAAAAAAAAAAAAACAAAAATTTTGATAAAAAAATTTTTACAAAATAAAGGTATATGTATTTTTATGCCCAAGTACCCCCTTCCTTCCCCGAGGGTCGATTTTCGTAATACTTGTTCTTAGCAGAGCTCTACTCAACAAAAGAAACATGCCTGCCAAATTTTCAAGTCTTTACGTTTAATAGTTAAAATATGTTAATATTTATCTTAAACGGTTTTTAAACCTTCGAAACCCTCCTTTAGGGAGTCTATTTCCGCAAAACCCTGTTCTTAGCAGTTATCTACTCTACAAAAGAAGCAAGTGTGCGAAATTCCAAGTCAGTAGGTCTAATAGTTCAAAATCGAGGACTTTTTACCTATAACGCTCCCTCAACCCTTTTTGGAAGTCTGATTCCTGAAACGCCATTCTTAGTGGATCTCTACTCAAGAAATGAAACATGCCTGCCGAATTTCAAGCCTGTAGATTTAATAGTTCCGAAGATATGCCAATGAGGGGGAGTGAGAGAGTCACTTTTCTCCTATATATAGATTGATAGACAGATATATAAATCATATCCTAATAGAAATATTAGGTGCAGATCGCACCAAAATGTATCAAACAGACAGTTAATGACGTATCATTATTATACTGGCTGGTATAATTTAAAAATTTATCACTTGCCCCACCTAATGTTTACTGTAACCCAGTGGTCTTCAAACTGTATTCCATAGAACCCTAGGGTTCCGCAATGCAAAACCAGGGGTTCTACGAGTCACAATAAAAAAAAATTCCAAAAGATACTTATAAATATGTATGCAAAATTATTATTTCTTTGAAGTTTGTATAGTTACAAGTACTTAAAACTCATCCTATTCATTAAAACTGAAAATTTTATTTATATATAATAAACTTTATTTTTCAGCACTCTTCGAACTTTTGTTATAATATAATAAAAGAATATTAAAATGTGTTTTACCTTTATATATTGCTTCCCACTAGATTGTGAATATTCTATTGTTCACTATTTTGGGTTCCATGAGATAATTTTATACTCGTTGGTTAGCACACAATTTCTTACAAAACTAAATACCGTAAAATACGGCGTATAACGCTGAACACAAAAAATAAGATCGAAAATTAAGGGTGCGCATTATACGCCGGGTATAAAAACGGTAGCTTAAAAAATAACAAAAAGGATGGGCACAAAAAAATTTACTTCTAGATGTATCGAAACACAGTTTATTTAAAAGAAACGACTTGCTTTATGAGCAAGAACAGTTGTAGTTCTAGAAGTATACTATTTTTTCAAAAGTCTGGGATAATACCTCGAATAAATTACTTCAAAACATAAAAGCAATGTATACTAATATTTCAGATTTCTTCCTTAAAAAGGGGGTGCGTGTTATACGGCGAATACACCGAACAATTAAAAAAATTTAGCTTGAAAGTATAGGTGAGCGTTATACGCAGGATTTGACCGTAGGTTTCGAAATGAAAATGCACCTTTTTGCATTTGTGGAAAAAAACCCATCTATAATGAAGAAGAGGAAATAGTTTATCAAAATATTAACAGCTCCTAAATTTTATGTTACAAATTCATGAAAAAATGTACTGTATTTCTCACACACTATAAACATTTTAATGCCTTTCAGATCATTGTGTTTAAGTGAAATATATTTCTCAACGTGAGTGGGTACAAAAACAGAGTATAAAAACAAATCAAAATGCAGAATATGAAATGCGACTGTAGATAAATTCAATAGACATAGACAGTTTGTGTGAAAAAAAGGAAGCACGTATCCCATTTATACAAAATAAAACGCATGGGTAGGTGACACTTGGATCACAAATTGATATTATTAATGAGTAAATTATATTAAAAATTTGATTAGAATTTTATTAACAGTTAATGCAATCGTTCTTTTAATTGCCTTTACATAAAGCACCTATAACATGTTGACCTACTTTTAATAATATTTTGAGATGTATTCTTCTAAGTATGGGTGTGGAATGGGGTTTCCACGCGAAAACATCTTCAACTTCTAGGGGTTTCATGAGTTGAGAAAGTTTGAAGACCACAGCTGTAACCTCATCTTAAGGTATCCGATTACGTTCGGAACCGTGATTTTAGAAAAGCGCATAAATAGATAATTTGCATGATATTTAGTGTCACTTAGATTAGAATACATGAGTAAAATTGCTTCAAAGAAAATTATGACAAAAATAATTATTTAAATACAATATTTTGGCAAAAAATTAACTTAGAATAATCTTTTTTTCTAAACATTCTCCTTTTATAAAAAATGTTTCTATATTAATAATATTTTGTGTGTGTGTGTGTGTGCTTATATAAAGTAAAGACTTCTCCAGACAGTCTGAACTAGGAATTTTGAAAAATTAACATTGTTTTCTGAGTTACTACCAATTTAAATAATTATCGGCGGTTTTTTTTTCTTAAAATTTCTCCCCTCTGTTGTCGTAAAATATGGATAAATCCACTCCTAAGATAAATATTTCAAAAATTCTAGTTACGCCTCTGTACAGAGGTCCGAGCTATATACAGGCAAAATGCTATTATAATAGAAGCATTTTTCATAAAAGGAGAATGTTTTGAAAATGGATCATTCTATGTTCATTTTTTGTCAAAATATTGTGTTAAAATAATTTTTTATCGTAATGCTATTCTTAAAACAATTTTATACACATTGTCTACTCTAAGTGACACTAAATATCATAAATATTATCCATTTATACGCTTTTGAAAAATTACGGTTCCGAACATAGTCGAACAAGAGTTCAATATCCAATGGAAAGAGGTTGAGTAGTCATACCATCAAAGACCGCCTTATGTAGTAATTGATGTTGTAGTGCTTTAGCTCAAGTTGAGCTCCACAGCCTCCTTTGATATAAACGAGAGCTGACAGCAGGTGTAGTAATTTAAATATAATTAAATACTAGTAAGACAACTAGCTAAGGAATGGAGAGTGTGAAACTTTTTATCAAGCCGCAAGCTAAGAATATGTAAGTTTTCTAATTTTTCAATCCCGATTACTCCACCATCAGGTCATCGTTCGACAAGGCCACTGAAGAACGACATCCAGGTTCATATTGCATCATCTCAATAAATTACAATCGTTCGACCCAATGACCCACAACGAGACAGGTCATTACAACCCAGTGATCTATCGGTATGAATGACCTGCGATATACATTCAAAAAACTGTAGCACTTTGGATTTCTTTCAGTTGTAGAAATTACCATAAAGTTAGTTTTATTTTTATTGATCTGGATGTGGTTCAAAATGAGATTTTTTTTTAATTAACGAATGGAGCTTGACTTGTCTCAGTTCTATATATTTCGCAATGTTAGTTCTCTCCTTAAATAATTAGTTATAGCTACGTTTTTATTAAATAAGTTATTCTAATAGTTCCTAGACTGGCAGTTACAAAGATATTGTAGAAATACCACTTATTTTATTTTTTCTTATTTTAGCTCTATCTCTTGCTTAAGATTATATTGAGTGGATCGCTGCTATAGAGAGAAAAAATTATTATTAATCGTAACCTATCAATGCCGAAAAAATGTTCTGTGGTATGGAGACTAGGAGCAAAATAATTTTAAAAAATAGTGTTACGAATATTTTATGTAAAGAACACTTAAAATAGTGTAAATAATTTATATCTGGATGTATAATTCATTTATATTATTGTATATTGTATTTGCTTCATGTTAAAAGTGTAATATTCGCAAGCAACGTCGTTCGTAATGGGGATTTAAGGTATCCAACTACGTTCGGAACCGTGATTTTGCGAAAGCGTATAAATGGATAATATTTATGATATTTAGTGTCACTTAGATTAGAAAATGTATATAAAATTGTTTTAAGAATAGTATTACAATACAAAATTATTTAAGTACAATATTTTGACAAAAAATGTACATAGAATGACCCATTTTCAAAATATTCTCTTTTTGTGAAAAATGCTTCTATTATAATAATAAATTACCTCTATATAGCTCAGACCTCTGTACAGAGGCTCAACTAGAAGTTTTGAAGTATATAACTTAGAAGTGGGTTTATCCACGTTTTACGACAACAGAGGGGAGAAATTTTAAGAAAAAAAACGCCGATAATTATTTTAATAGGTTGTAACTCTGAAAATAATGTGAATTTCTCAAAGAAATAGTCAGACTCTCTGGAGAATTCTTTACTTTACAGAAACAAAATATTATTATTTTAGAAGCTTTTTTTATAAAAGGGGAACATTTTGGAAAAAGGTTATTCTAAGTTAATTTTTTGCCAAAATATCGTATTTAAATATTTTTTTTATCAAAATGTCCTTAAAATAATTTTATACATGTATTCTAATCCAGGTGACACTAAATATCAGGAAAATTATCCATTTATGGGCTGTTTTAAAATCATGGTTCCGAACGTAGTCGGATATCTTAATGGAAACTTGACGCAATCTTGATGATAGAGCCAAGTTGGCATCCTTTTTGGGAACCATGTTGGTGATTTGTCATGATATAACAGGATACTGTCAAGGCCATTGGTAACAAATAAACAGTTTACTCAGAATTAAAGATTTCGTGAGCCTGGGGTGACTCCGTGCCCCGCGTGACATCTTCCGGGTTAATCAGACAAATGTACCCTGTCTGACTATCTTAGAGGGAAATTTCTTCTCTGGCAGCTATTTGTCCACCGCTAGAATAGTGCAATGTACATTGCAACATTTCGAAACCCCATTTTTTTCTATATTCCCGCTTCAAAAATCAAACCAATCCAAGATTTTCCGTCTGCGGGTTTATCATACTGTTATTTCTACAGTAGAATTTTAAAAAAATTTAGTGATAAAGAAGCTGTTAAATGTACCTGGTGTTTCTTATTATTTGGCATGTACCCTCACATCCCAATAAATGTTAAAAAGCATTAAAATAAACAAAAACTTGACCTTTTACCTTAAAAAGCTCTCAAACACCTTTTTCTCCTTGTGGCAGTACTTAACATAAAAATGATTTTTTTGAACATTTTTTTATGAAATTAAATATATTATCACAGTGATTAAATTTAAAAATTGTTTTCTCTTCTCTAAAATGTGCATCTAAGTTTAAAGTAACACTAACATTATAACATAAACATTTTTAAAATTCTTTTCTTATCTGAATTTTCGTCGAAGATTAAAGTTTAACCCTTTCGTGGGCCTTTGGGAGATTATTTCCCATCTACATAATCTTACAAAAGACATCTCTGTGGGAAGCTCAAAACCCATTATAATATATTGGCCTTTCTATTATAAAGATGGGAAGACTAATTCCCGCTTTAGTTTTCTGCTACTGCACCTAATCCAGCGATTATGACAGTTATAAATCGGACACAAAAAGATGGTACTAAAGCAGAAGTACTTTGTCCAAAAGTTGTCACTGTATGTAACGATGTCATGGGAGAGGTTGATCGCTTCGATCAAAGAAAAGAAAGGTATCAAATAGAAAAAGATCTGCAAAATGGTGGACTTCGGCTGTCTTATTAACCTTGCTATCATAAATAGTTTCATACTATGGCTGATGAACAAAAGAAACAGAGGTTTGGAACAGCTAGCATTCCGTATTGTATTAGCTCGTCGGGTATAACTGACGTATATTCCTCAAGTAAAAGTAAAGGACGTCCTGGTAGATTTCAAGAAAAGTACGTATTTCCGGATGATGTGCGCTTAGCCACTGGAAGAAATCGTATGCCAAGGACGGTTTCCAACTATAGACGATGTAGAAAATATCACAGAAAGCGACAAGAAAAGAGGACCTGCTGCATGTGTGCAGAATGGATGTCTCCTTGTGCATTACAACATACTTTTCATCTTTTCATGGAAAATAATCACCATTAAGGTATCCGACTACGTTCGGAACAATGATTTTAAAAAAAGCGCATAAATGGATAATTTTCATGATATTTAGTGTCACTTAGATTAGAATAAATGTATAAAATTGTTTTAAGGACATTTTGACAAAAAAAAATATTTAAATACAATATTTCGGCAAAAAATTAACTTAGAATAACTTTTTTTCAAAATGTTCTCCTTTTGTGAAAAATGCTTCTATTATAATAATATTTTGCCTGTATACAGCTCAGACCTCTTTACAGAGGTTCAACTATGATTTTTGAAAAATTCACATTATTTTCAGAGTTACAACCCATTGAAATAATTAACGGCGTTTTTTTTTTCTTAAAATTTCTCCCCTCTGTTGTCGTAAAACGTGGATAAACCCACTTCTAAGTTATATACTTCAAAACTTCTAGTTGAGCCTCTGTACAGAGGTCTGAGCTATATAGAGGTAATTTATTATTATAATAGAAGCATTTTTCACAAAAGAAGACTATTTTGAAAATGGGTCATTCTATGTTCATTTTTTGTCAAAATATTGTACTTAAATAATGTTTTTATTGTAATACTGTTCTTAAAACAATTTTATATACATTTTCTAATCTAAGTGACACTAAATATCATAAATATTATCCATTTATACGCTTTTGCAAAATCGCGGTTCCGAACGTAGTCGGATACCTTGAATTTCATTTTCTTTATGACGGTGAATGGTTTCTTGGGAAGTATTCTTTTCACCACTAAAATTTAAATATAAACATAAAATTCGGCAAAATAAAATATATTTTCTTAAATGCTATTGTTTAATTGTTAATAAAATATAAGAAACTGCAATAAATTCAAAAGAGAAATAAATGGCCCACGAAAGGGTTTAACTATCACATCTCAGAGATAATAAACATCTTTTTTCATTCACAATATGTGTTAATGTTATCTATTTAAAACCTTTCTCAAAAGGTATTCAGGGGAAAAAAGACTTTGATTTTGAATTAAACATTTCATCATCAGAACACCAGAAACATGGATGTCGAAATCCTCACTCAATTCTGTAACAGTCATTAAAACACGATTCATTGTTAATCTAAAACAATTTTCCTCGTACATAACACAGATACTCTCTGGAAAAACCTTATTAGTTTTAACTGACGAGAAAGAGGAATAAATAAAAACAATATAACGCCTGTTTTAAACATCTGCTCTTTCATTACCGTAAAACCCCTTTTTTCGCAATCACTTTTATTTGTTAGACAAGAGAGCAGACGATAAAGAAACAAAGTCGAACATTTTTTTTTATTTTCAGAATTCCGCGCTTTTGAAATATAAAAAGAACAACGCACACAGTATAATCATGGCAAATAGCCAAGTGTTGTTTGTGTTCCTTGCTGTTGACTCACCTTTGCCACGCTGAACTGAAAGAACAAAAATAATGAATACACTTGAGTTGCTAATGCTTCGAAAGTCGATGAAAAAATCGTGCTTTGGAACATTTTTATGGAATTTTTATCGCAGCCGAATGGAGTTATAAAAAAAGGTTCGGAGTTATAATTCAATGTACACAATAGATATTTAATTTGAGGTCTAATTTTTTTAGGATTGTTTTACATGGATATACACAAAAGTATGAAATGTGTTGTAGCGTTTTATATATATTTCGAACGTCACAAGTGAACGCTTAAAATAATTATTCGAATTTTAAAAACGAAGATAAAATGTATAAAATAAAACAAATCATATACATGCAAATGTATGCACAGTAGCCTACACAAACCTCGCTCGTGGGAAGCGGGGTTAGGTTCTAAAAACACGCAGACGAAGGGGTAATTTTTAGGGTAAAAATTACAAATCTGTCGGTTTGTGGGAGGGTGATCTCCAAAACCCATCTTGCGTAGGCTATTGTGTATTCAAAAATGTTAATTGCATGATATTATATTTGAGATTACGTGCTACGTATAATATAACAATAGCATTAGCAGAATTCATATTGCATTACTAAAATGTGCTCTCCTGAGTAGATAATATAATACAAATTTCTAAACATATATTACTTATATTAGGATTCCCCATATCCAAAGCAGTTTATTTGTGTTTCTTCTTTCGGGCGGTATTATACGAGAGTATTTTTATCGTTTCAAGCATTTGTCGACGTTATTGTAAGTATAAATTTATATAATATAACGATTGCTATAGTGACAAATATTATGATTTTTAGTTTTTATTATGGGTGATAATAAAAAACACGAAAATAAAGCATAAAAAAGCATTTCACTAGAAATTAAAATGCAAGTGGTTAGAAGATTAGATACTGGTGAACGCGTCAATCTCAAATTGGTGCTGCATTGAATTTGGCAACTTGAACAATAAGGACCATTCTTAAGAATAAAAAAAAAAATAAATACTGTTATCGGTAACTGCAACTAGAATTACCCGTTCTAGAAATAATACAATAGAGCAAATGGAAAAACGACTTTCTATATGGATTGACGACGAAACTGAACGCAAAATGCCATTAAGCTAATCTACCTTCCTGATAAATGGCAGAAAATTGGAAATACAGTAGAGACTGAATTATCTGATATGTAAACATACTGACTTAGAATTTTATTTATTTTTATATGTGCATATTCGTTTATTATGTTTCTATATGTGTAAGAAATAAATTTTTGTTTTATTGTTATAAAAAACATAATTAATAAATTTAATGGTAAAATACCTGATCAATTTTCTACTCATCTTCCCCTAACCCCATTATTTACATGATGAGACAACCTCGTTTAACGCTGTTTCATATTACACTCAACTTTGATGGAACGTATACCCCACGTTAAGCGGGGTCTTACTGTATCCATGTATTTTGTTAGTCACGAGTCAGTTTTTAATTCTCGGGAAGTAGTAACTAGCATTAGAATTAACAACTTCCATTACAGTAACCTAGCTATGTCAGAATTTATTAAGGTAGCGTTGCCTCACATATCAATAAGTATCGAATGTAGAATATTACTGACAGAACTTTCGATATCAATCTTATGCAAACTCCACACAACGCTGAGACTTAGAATATCTCTTCGGGGGCATCTACTGGAGATGGTGACTTTCGCTCCTTAAGAAGCCTGAGCTAAACTTCCCTGATTTCTGATAAGGTTGGCTGTCTCGACCACTGTATAGTTTCCATTTCTATTATACACCACCAACACATAACTCAAAATATTGATGAAGTACAGTCAACTTTTTTAGCTGCTCCTGAATTTAACTAAGCTCCCTTTTAGGTCTTGGATGTTCAGTGGTTTCAGCCGAATCTGCTGTAAGGTAGTAATTCTAACTCTTTTTGTAGTCTTCGAGGTGGGTCTAACAGCCTCCAACTTTATGACGTACAAAAGGGCAGCTTTAAAATCTTTAGTTTCGATAGGTGTGGTGACTTATCGCATATATTCGTTTTTAGCTTCATCAGTGAAATATTCGCCATTCATAGTATCCAGTACTTCTGTAGGATACGTAGGAAATGCAGCTTGAAATTATCTCTCTACTTTTTGTAACTAGTTCCTGCAAACTTTCTTCAGACTTCTGTCTTCTTCCCGCAGAAATCAGCCAAATACCCATTGCAGAAGCGACTTTCAGTAACCTTCTCGATGGAATTCGAATAATTTACTTATGTAGCTGGGATAGCCTTTAGAACTTCATCTGCTTAACCATGAAGCGTTGCAAGCAATTGTGCGGCTCTGGTCCGGTTATCCTAACCATTAGCTTGGGAAACTACATCTACCTGTGTCTTCAGTACATCTACCTTTGTCTTCAGTACATCGACATGTGTTCATCATTGGGAGAGAGCTTGGTTACGAGACTAGATTTTAAGCTTCCTGTACCTGAAGTAACATTAGCCGGAAGGGGTTTCAGAAATTTCAGATGTTTCTCAAAATCCTGGAATCTGTTATCTACTTTTTTAAAAATCTTTTCTGGTTCCGTAATTTTCTTCAATTTTTGTTTGAAAAATAGTTTTCATTTCCTCTCTTTCCTCATTTCTTCTCGTTCTGCTTTGATAATGTCCATTAAACTATTGAGTTGCTTCTCCGTGACTTTTTCCTGAAAACCAATCACTGGCATTCACTCAGGTACCCCAGTTCTGACACCAAATGTTATATGGTTCAACGGTTGTTAATATGGGGAAGATCCACTCAATGAACAGGCAAGTTCCCCTTCGAAGTAAATCAAAAATGTTTCGGGAACTCTTTGATATTACACATCACTCAATAAGTCCCGGGCCTAACTAATAAAGCAACTTTTGCAAAATTAAACTTTATTTATCGAGATACTTCCCTTCAAGTGTGATACATTCGGTCCAGCACTCTTCTAAATTTTTCAATACCTTGTTCGCAGAGCGAATTGTATTTGCTCTCAAAGTAGGCTTCTACTTCGACAATCACTTCCTCATTTCAGCCAAACCTCTTTCCTCGTAGCATTCTTTTAAGGTCTGCAAAAAGCCAGATCTGGACTTACGGGGGGTGGGAAGGTAATTTGAAGCACA
>BMAV01023676.1:181594-198231 GCA_019973955.1 Trichonephila inaurata madagascariensis
GGAGAAAAGGAATAAAGAAGAAAATCCTCTGATATAAGTAAATCCTTCGCAAAGACTGCCAAGGTCCTTTTATTGCATTCCAAAGCCTTCGGAATAATTTTATGGATTTCAGTGTACAGAAAAGATTGTACTTTGGAAAGACGTATATATACGCCCGGGGGTATTTAATCCGCTGGTTTAGCGACACGTATTTACATGCCAGTTGCACTTAAGATGTAAAAGTCGTAATGTAGCCTTAGTGTCAAACTGTAGTATTATTGAGAACAATGCATTGTTATTTGTATGGAGAAGGGCGCGAGGAAAATTATGTTTGAATATTGGGTCGCAAATATTGAAAGTTTGAGAAGAACTTCCCTATAAGAAACTGAAGTAGGAAGGTTGGTTGGCTATTAAAACACCAAATTCTTTAGCCTGTTGCTATGTATTGATGCAAAACATACATTTTGAAATTTTGCTGCATCAAGTGGTGTTTTCTCCTTTAATGTGGATTGAATTTCTTGTTTCTTTAAATAAGATTAGATTTAATGGGCTGTTCATTTGATTTATTTAGTTGTTTGACATTTAATATTGAATGATTATGTATAAGTTAAGGTCACTGTAAATAATTAGTTATTATTAATAATAATCAAATAAACTGGTTAAAATGAATATTAATTTCCGCGAACTTATCACTAGAATCAGTTGTTAATAATAATTTCCAACAGTGAACGGTAAATGTAATAATTTTTAACACCAGATGTTGAAATAAGTTTATGATGATGTGCTTGACAGAATTCTAAATTAGATAGTCAAGGATTTTAATACTGCAATTGTACAATGACAAATTATAATTCAAGTCACTGCAAACGTAAAAGTTTACAAGTCCATATGTTGCAGAAGCTCTTCTTGTAAAAAAAAAATTGTCAAAAATGTAATAATATTTTATTAGCAAAATTTAATTTGATTGAAATTTATTGTCTTCATAAAAATGTTTGTATGTTATACAATTTACTTAATGTAATGAATAATTAATTCAGCTATAAATGCCAGCAATGATTATTATAATCTTTTGACATTGTCCAAAATTCTGTGATAATAAAATTTTTATGTAAATGTCATGCACTTCGCGTATCACATGACTTTAAAAATACATTAATTAAATTTTATGGTTTTCCTTGGAGATTGACTTTTTGACACAAAACACACACACACACATGAGTGGAAAGTAAGATTTACGCCCTTTAATGATTTTATTTTACACCAATCACATTATCGCCATACTGTCCGCCATGCTTCACTGTATTGTAGACAGATCATATTAAGTTTAGATTTTAATAAATAGTAGAGAGAGAGAGAGAACTAGAAGTTCTCTGTGCAAATTCCTTGAAATGTACTTAATTAGTTTTACCCTTTCGTGGGCCTTGGGAAAATTAATTCCCATCTCTACATGATCTTACAAAATACTCCTGTGAGAAGCGCAAAATCCGTTACAAATATTGACCTTGCTATTATTACGATGGGAAGACTGATTCCCGCTTCAGAGTTTTGTGCTACTGCACATAATCCAGCTATTATGACATTTGTAAATCGGACACAAAAAGATGGTGCCAAAAAAGAAGTACCTTGCTCAAAAGCTGTCGATGCGTGTAACGATGTCAGGGGAGGGGTTGATCCCTCCGATCAAAGAAAAGAAAGATATCAAATAAGGAGATTTGTAAAGTAGTGGCATCGTATCTTTTATTTTCTAATTGATCTTGTCATCATAAATAGTTAGGGCCGTGGGTAGTCAAGTGGTTAGAGCATTTGGTCTCCAAACCGGAAGGCCTCGGTTCGATGCCCGATGCCACCAAATACCCTTCGAGTACACACGGAATACGTGCTCGTTAAATCAATGGGGGCCGAAAGTCTTGTGAGCGGTCGCAGCAGAAACCGCGGGTTCAGGGGGCTGCAGAATATTTCCCTTCCCTCCAGTTCCATGCCTAAATTGTGGAGATGGAGATAGGTGGTGTCGCCATCTATCGTAAAGAAGTCCAACCTGTCTCAGGCTCCGGCAACTTTCATTTCTTCCCTACGGGAAGGACACGACAACAACATCATAAATAGTTTCATACTGGGGCAAGTGAACAAAAGAAGCAGAAGTTTAGACCAGCTAACATTCTGTATAGCATTGGCTCGTCAGTTAATAGACGGATATTCCTCAAAAAAAGGAGTTTGTTTCCCTGTTTGTTTGTTTTCTCCCTGTTTAAGAACCGTTGCACTGGTGGAAACAACTATCCAAGTTTCCAAAATACGCCCGAATTGTGGAACGGTTGTGACGAATTGTAAAAATTGATGAGTAGCGGGAGACTTAAGAAATTAAATTACTAATTTTTATATATAAAGTCTACCACTATTAATTACAATATTAACATTTAGATACAAGTTATTCAAACTGTTGAGTGTTTTAACCCTTTCGTGGACCTTGGGGGTGATAACTTCCCATCTACATGATCTTACAAAACACATCTGTGGGAAGCGCAAAACCCATTATAATATATTAGCCTTGCTATTATAACGATGGGAAGACTCATTCCCATACAACACTTTTATTTTCTTATTGACCTTGCCATCATAAATAGTTTCATACTGTGGAAAATGAACGAAAGAAACAGAACTTCAGACCAGCTAACATTTCGTATAGCAGTCGCCAAACTTTTTGCCCTCGCGAACCAGTAAATTCATACTTTAAATCACGTGGACCACTAATAAGAATTTTTAAGTGTTAAATATATTTATAAAAAAAATTGTGATCTTAAAAAACATAACTTAACTTGATGAATAAGTATATTCCACATATTTCTGGGAATCAAGCGAAATTTTCTCACGGGCCACCACTTTGGCGACCTCTGCCGTATAGCATTAGCTCGTCAGCTAATAGACGAATATTCTTCCGGAAAAATGAAAGGAGGTCCTGCTAGCTTCCAAGCAAAGAAATGTTAAGTTCCATACGATGTGCGCTTAGTTAGTGTGGGAAATCATATGCTAAAGAGAGTTTCTAACTATGGACGATATAGGAAATGTAGCAGAAAGGGACAAGAAAAGAGGGCCTGTTACATGTGTGTAGAATGTGATGTCCCCTTGTACATGGCAACGTGCTCTTCACATCATTTCAAAACAAATAAACCCCATTAGATTTAATTTTCTTTATGACTGTGAATGGTTCCTTGGGAAGTATTCTTCCCACCACTAAAATTTAAATGCAAACATAAAATTCGGGGAAATAAAATATATTTTCTTGAATGCTATTGTTTATTTTTCAACAAAACATAAAAAACTGTGAGAAATTCAAGAAATAAATGGCCCCCAAAGGGTTAAATACTTAAAAACCTCGGATGCCCCGAAATGAATGATAGTTTATTTAATGTTTTTCTTATCTTTTTCACGTAGATCGCTGTTCTCGTGACGAAGGTATTGCATAAGTATAACGAAAAAGAGTTACTGTTCGTTCGAAATTTTATTTCTGTCGTCAAAATAAGAGTTATAATTTATGGAGGAGTAGTGTTAATGATTCGACATGACTTAGAAAATAGATATTTTAAAAAGCCCAATATTTGATTGAGAAAGTAGTAATTTTGCTCCGTATTTTGTCGTTGTTAATAAATAAAGAAAAATACTAAATAATTTTTCAATGAAGCTATTTATTTCTTGAAGGCAAAAGCAAACAGTAAAATGGCTGGATAAAGACACGCAACACAAGACGTCTATCTACAATCTACTTCTTAAGGATGCATTCCCAATTCCTTTTTTCAGCCCTGAGAACCTCGTTCATGAAAAAAAAAAGTTCTAGAACTTCCCATGCCACTTGATTGATTGAAAATAAGCATGATGTCATTCTTTGACACCCCCTTGAGAACTTTGGAACTTTTCATTTTTACGCCATATTATTTCCTCTCTTTTCAAATATATTAAGTTCTGAACAGTGGTTCTTTTTTTTACAGCATTTTGAAAGTAGAACTGTTTATTATATTGTGCTACGTTTATCGGGGTTCGGGTATTTTATGCAATCAGTCACAAAGAACAAGTCAGTTCCTTCAGAGCGATGGAAATTTATTGTCGAAAAACAATCCTTGAAATACAGGATACACAGCAAAATTTACAGAATAAATCTCAAAAGGTCTTCGCACCTTCACCAGTTCTCAGACACAACTATCTGTGTCTAAATTACAAGTATATAAAAGATTAGTGACAAGCATTTTCTCGTCATACATAACAGTCGAAGTAATCCCTAATTGCTGGTCGATTCTTCACAGTCAAATCAGTACTACTCTTCAACGGTCAAAACAAGACTGATTAAGTTTCGGAGAGTGACTGCTTATTTGTAAGCCTCAAGGGTCTTTCGAGAAAAATCATCTTGCTTAGTAGATCGTAACATTCGTAGATTTCTCCTGTAATTTCCAGAAGAATCCAAAGGGTCATGAACTCGCCAAAAAATGATGCCAACTTTTGGCTCTATCGCCAAGATTTCATCAAGTTTCCATTGAATCGCCATTATAATGTAAAGAAACCGCGTTGCTTGCGAATATTACAATTTTAAAATAAAATAAATAAACATAGAGTAATATAAACGTATTACAAATCCAGATATAAATTATTTACACTAGTTTAGAAAGTTCATTACACAAAATTCGTAACAATATTCATCTTGTATATAAATGTTAATTTATAAAATCATTTTTCAGAAGGTCTTCTTATTATGCATTAGTATTAAATTAAATATGTTATATATTTCAATAACATAATTTTATGTCGTGTCGTAACGTCTTGATGTAAACACGAGTAAAATTTTTGCATTAATATGCATAAATTTTACCCAAGAACACGGAACACTTACATGTACAAATACGCAATGAATGAAAAAAAAAGCCTGAATAAATTATAAGGACTTTTTTCGTTGACAGATACGTATGATGTAAAAAGAGATGAAACAACTGTATCGAATTTGAAGACACAGGTGCGCTCTTGGAACTTGTTTTCTAAGTAATAACAAAACTTAACATGAGAGCAGTAAATTTGTAAAAAAGTGTTAGGTGCATACGTGAAGTTCATGTTAACATTCTTATTTTGAAGAAACTCTAGCACCTGTGCCCTACTTTCATGTAAAAATTTGTCCTTGACAAAAAACATGAATTAACAGGAATATTTCAATGAAGATTATAAATACTCTGAGTTTTTTACATTCGGTTTCTTTTTACTATATTTTATTTTATTAATGTTACTTTTTGATATTTAATATCGCTCATTACTGCCTTTTCAATCAAAATTTGGCACACGCATCTCTATTTCTTATAGAAATTTGAATGTATAAGTATTTTTTGAAACTCTCCTCTATATAAAATTTATAAGTGAATACAACAACAACATAAAACTCAACAAAAATCAAAAGAAAAAAAATGTTTCCTCATATATATGTTACAGTTAAAGTGTGCAATCCGTTATTTCATAGAATAACTAGATATTTCACGAAATAACTAGACAACTTGGTTAAAGTATATAAAATTATTGAATTCTGCGATTTTACTGGGTATTCTATAGAAAAACGATTACTTGGTCTTTGAGTATGAAATATGGAACTCGAAAGTTCTTTGAACTGGTTCTAGTTGCTTTTAGTCAATTTTGAATCCCAATCCAAAAACTCATCACATCAATTCTTGCTCTAAATTTAATGAAAAGTAAAATAAAGGCTCTTCATGAAATTTAAACTAATACTCTCTTATATACAATTTTTTTGCAAAAATTTACACGATTTTTTTATGAAGCAACAGTTTTTCTTCCCAGTATATGTATTTTGTTCATATTTAAATATAACTATTTTTGCATTATATTCTGTATTTTTTCCTTTTTGTTTAACTAATGTTAGCAATGTGAGCAATAATAAATTATATCATCTTATTATTTATCAATTAATCATCCGCAATAGGGAGGAATGTATTTTTCCAAAGATTTTAGCTATTTATGATCAATTAATTTACACTCATGGACAAAAAAATTAGCACACCAAGAAATAATTGCAGGATCGTAACGAAACTTGGCATGACGGTACATGTCGGGGATATATGCAAATGATTAGAAATTCAGCGTGATTGCGCGTGACATATAGTCGGTAGAGAGCGTTTAACGTCGTTCTCCGTCGAGTATAAAACAGGTAACCAAAGCTTGGTTGAGTGTGCTGAATCGTTTACAAAAGAAGAGCTGAGGTAGACATGCCATTACGCCGTTTTCGAAGACAATATGAGTAGCTGTCGCAGTTTGAGAGGGGAGAATCATCGGCATGATGGACGCTGGGTGGTCAGCTAGGCGAGTAGCTTGTCAATTAGGCCGCTCTGATTGTGTTCTCAGGAGGTGTTAGGGCCAGTGGATCCGAGAGATCTCATTTACACGAAGACCAGGCTCAGGACGCTCTCAATAGACCAGTCAACGAGAAGACCGCCACATCGTAAGAAATGTACGCTTACAGCCAACTGCTTCATCGACTGCCATCCAGGAACAGATAGCACCTTCACTATGGGCTCTTGTGTCTTCTCGAACCATACGAAGGCGCCTTGCTGAAGGACATGTGGGATCGCGGCGCCCATTACGTGTGCTGTCCTTGACGTCCACCTATCGACACCTCCGTTTGGAGTGGTGCCGAACACGAGGAAAGTGAACTGCAGCGGAATGGAATCAGGTCGTCTTTAACGACGAATCCAGATTCAATCTCAGCAATGATGACAATCGTGTTCGTGTGTGGAAAACCCGTGGTGAACGCCTCAATCTTGCCTTTGCTTTACAGCGACACACCGCTCCAACAGCTGGTGTGATGATATGGGGTACCATTGCATACAATACACGGTCACCTCTAGTATTGATCCATGACACGATGACAACCCAGCGGTATGTCCATGACATCCTGCACATGTGTTGCCACTCATGCAATGACTCCCATGAGCCATTTTTCAACAATACATTGCTCGGCCTCACACGGCAAGGGTGTCACAAGACTGTCTCTGCACTGTTACTAACTTTTCTTGGCCTGCCCGATCCCAAATTTGTCACCAATCGAGCATACCTGGGATCATTTGGGATGGCGAGTTGGGCATCCCACGAGTTTGAACGAACTAGGGGCAAGATTACAGCAAATATGGAACGAAATGTCTCAAGACATCACACAGAACTTGTATGCTTCAATGCCCGATCGTATCGCATCGTGCATTCGCTCTAGAGGGTGTTCAACAGGGTATTACATCCTCTGTTCCTTTGCCTTTTTCTCCGAAATAAATATGATCCTTTTTTTTCTATTTTCTAATCATTTACTTATATCAAAGTAGTCATTACGTATGTAAAATTTCGTTTCATTTTGATGACTCCTTCTTGGTGCGCTAATTTTTTTGTCCATGAGTGTATAAAAAAACTTTGAAATTGTTTATTTTTCACTTTAACGGTTTATCTCATTGGTTATTTCATAGAACAACTATTTTTTTCATTGAATAACTAGGTAAAGTATGAAATTTTTCGTCTATTACATACTTTTATTTTCTCAAGTTATTTCATGAAATACCTAGTTATTCAATAAAGCAACTGTATGATACACTTTAATGGTAACATATATATATGTATATATCATTGTAAATTAAATATTAGAGTTTATTCGGTCACTGTGGAGTAATTATGCCTTTAAAAACATCATAACCAATAAATTGTAAAAGAAATTTAATGCCGGATATATTAAGTATTTTTTGAAATATGATTAAGCAGATTTATAGAGATTTGCAATAATCTCGCAAAATCTCCGAAAATATTAAACCTTCAGATTTAAAAATATGGCGGGAAAAAGCGGAAAAGTTAAAACTGTTTGATTTAAACAGTTTTTTTTTGTAGAATCCAATAAATCTGAAGAATTTTAAAAATTACGTCTGTGTGAAATATTCAAAATGTAACTTTCGGAGTACTTTCGTCTAAGGTGTTAGTTTTTTGGGGTTTCCAGAATATATTTCGAAAACAGTAAATTCTTGACATGCTTTTAAAGCCAAAACCTGCCAGCGATCCAAGAAAACATAGAATACAGAATTTACTGACTTCATTCCAGAGATATTTTTGAGTCAAAGACCCAGAGACAAGTTATCGGAATTACAGGGTGTTTACCTGTAGATTTCTCGCTAACCCCAGCGATATGTTCAAACACACGACTGTGTAGGTCAATGTATCAAACATCGACGCCATTGTACAAACGTTTTTTTTTTATTTTCGAACGTTTTGAATCGATAACGTTTTTCTACGTAAATCGCTCGCAACGGAAATCGTTTCCAAGAGCAGAGAATTTTACGACAAAAATAAAAAATATTCGTCCAAAATTTCCACGTTTAAAATAAGAACGTGATCGTTAAAAAAAAGAAATAAATAAATAATTCGTGAGAGAACATAAAAAAAAGAACGCTTTTAAAAGAGGGGAGAAAAGAGTCAATTTATCAACGACGAGCAGACGTCGTATGTTGTAACTGACAGCGGAGTCCAAAATATGAAGTCGCCTGTCTGAGCAAATAAAAATAGCTTCGCGGAGTTATTTTCTTTTTTTTATGAGGTAAAAAGGATTTAAATAAAAAAGGGATATGAATTCATTAACCTTGAGTATTGTAGCTTTTCTTGGATCTTTTTAAAGTTTTTGACATTTATTCCTTTTTTTTTTTTCTTTCTCGCTTTGGCAACCAAATGACAATTACATCACGTGACCTGTCAGTCTTTCAGTCTTCCTATTCAAGTTAGTTATGCAATTTATGCATTAATGAAACAACAGTTAATTTTTATGAAGTTGTTATTTAAATACAGAAGCAAAAATATCTATGTATTCCTGAATCACGTTCTTCCAGGTTTATTATGGACTGTTCCACTCGCCATACTGATGCTTGATACAGCTCGTCTCACTTTGTCTTGGTACCTCCTCCTCGTGTTGGTTGAGGTTAAGATCTCGCTGATCATAAAGGTTCCCGGGGGAGGAGGGTGGATCCAAACGCAGTAGGGATCGAGTAGCCATTAAATCAGACCCGAAAAGATAACAAACTGACCTTTGAAGAAAACCTTCTCAAAGAGAAACTTTCTAATCTAATATCTTCTAATAGCAACTATAATTCAGGACTATTATTTAAGAATAAGCAACTATAATACGGGAACTTACTAGCATGGCTATAGTCAACTTAACAACTATTCTCTACCTCACTGACTTTTTATATGCTATTTAATATGTTCGTTTGTGGAGTGGAGTTGTTCTACCTCAAACTGCCAATTTAGATGGGCTCAAAAAATAATTGTTAAAGAGGATAGATTCCACGGATAGACGATTCTTTGAACTTTTTCACCGCAATCCTACTTTTCTTGATTGTAACATAATCTACACTATGGACTGGACATGAAAGACCCGGGACTTGGCCTCCCTACTTCCCAGTTCTAGCACCACAGCTTGTGCAACACATTAGTTAACCGTGGACAGTGTGAAATATCTTACTGCGAGAATCGTTATTGCAGCAGAGAGGATAAAACGTACACCAGGATTCATCTACAGCAGTGATCTCTAAAAAAGTGTGTGTGCCACAGAAAATATGAAGATCGATATTTGGGGTACTCTAAAGAAGTAGACTTAGGATCATTTATGAGTTTATGACCGTGTATGAGTATGAGGCTCACTTATTGGTCTATATGTCTGCTTTCAATCGATTGATATGCTTGGGGAAAGCAACACCCTAAATGCTCCTGCTTCAAAGTTCATGTACACGAAAACATGGAAGCTAAATCCTTGGAAGAAATGTACTTCTGCACGTTCAATAAAAAATGTAGTATATTATTCGCATTAAAATCTCATAAAAAATGTTAATTTCTAATATCTATGTAAAAATGGATGTTTGTATGTATGACCTCGCTTCACTCCAACATCGTCCAACCGATCGCTATGAAACTTCGCATGTATATGTTTTTTTGTGGAGAAGGTTTTTGTGCTATCCTCTTTGTTACTGTTCCCCACCAGGTAGCGCTACAACATATCAACTTCTGCACCGTTCAATAAATCGCCAAGTTACCAACAGGGTCGCCAAAAATGATGCCAACTTGGCTCTATCGCCAACATTTCGCTATGTTTCCATTGAATCATCATTATAATGTAAGGAACGGCGTTGCTTGCGAATATATTATTATTTTAACATAAAATAAATACAACAGAAAGTAATATTAACGTATTACACATCCAGATATAAATTATTTACACTATTTTAAGCGTTCGGGACATAAAATTTGTAACAATGTTTTTCTTTTGTTGAGCAGAGATCAGCTTAGGAAGGTGTTTTCAAAAATCGACCCACAAGGGAAGTTATAAGGGTGTTATAAATAAAATAAATAAAAATCTTTTTTATCAGCTATTAGACTTACGGATTTAAAATTTAACAAATATGATTTTTTGTTCAGCTGAGATATGAAAAGGCTTTTTTTTGTTAAATTTGCAATTCACATAAAATTAAATCATTAAAAACTTCTTTATCCTTCAATCTGTATTGTTTAAATTTTTATTCAAACGTGCAATGAATGGGTATATCAGCTAGTAAATAAATAAATAAAATAATGCAATATTTGTCTAAACATATGACATATACGTGTATGTGAGTGTGTGTGTGCGCGCGCATGTGTATGTGTGCTGTCAGACATCGTGTTGTTAATTATTTATTTATTTTAAACAATATACATGCATTTAGATTAATATGCAAATTTACGAGAGAATTTACAATTTTTTCAAAAAAATAAAAATGTAAGAAGTAAAAATATTTTTTAGAATTTAATACGAGCAATTTGTAGCAGTTTTTTTCCCGAACATTCAGAGATAGCCTCTCCCCTAAATCTTAGTTTCCCAGTTTTCGAACGCATGCGCTTTAAGTGGTATGTTAAGTACGTCAGACATAACAACCCACGAGAAAACTTCACACTCCCTCGATGCTCAACCAAACTCCTGCAAGTGAACATGAGTATAATTTTTTTGTATACTCCCAATTATCCCTTCGGCTATCCCCCTTACGTACGTGCACCCCACTTTACAAATCACTGCTCATAAGGGTGCACCAATCTTTCATTCTATTTTGTTAATTGTTAGCGACCACTTTGAATATATTTACTTTGATTTTTTTTGTGGGGAGGAGAGAGGGAGAGTGGGGGGTCAAAATAAAGATTTGTGCAACCTATAACTTCGTCATTTTTCTGCTTTTTTGTGTTGACAGTTCAGTTTGAACACCGTAATCGACACCTTTCTATTGCTTTAAGTTCCATAATAATTATTGCTCGTCTTGAGGCAGACCACACCCCCTTATTTTACAAACACCTTTTTGAACACCCTGTACAACAAAAAAAATCTAGTACATCTTCAGATGACATCGTTATATTTACAAAATCTTTATAATAATCTAAAACAATCACATTTCCTTCTTCATTTTCTTATGTCGTCGTTGTTACTAATTCCACCTGTCTGATGTGGCGAGGCCCACGAAATTCATCGCGGCAAAGGGCTAGTTGTACGTCTGTCGTTATCCGTAGCTTTGAACACCGTATAAGTGACAGTACGATTTGGGTCTATTCCATCCCAATTTTGAGGGAGAACACCCTGAAGGTGGTCAGGGATTTCTCACATCTCTTCCCCTTCCCCCAACCTCACGAGAGGAGTTGCGGCTCGACGGCTATTTAGAGTCACCTCCATGCCGCAAAGGCACTGTACATTTACAAACTTCCATGCCTTATCTGGGTTAGGAGCCAGGCCCAATGGCACAGCAGTCAGCTTCACACTAACAGTATCAGCCGTATGAATGGTACGAGGACCTCAAGCTTTGGAGGCCCCAAAACGTTGAAGCAAAAAATCAGAAAATGTTCAGGAGACTCTAGAAAGTGCCCCCAGGGAACTTTGATACAGGGCCCACTCAGGATTAGCTGCGTTTGTGTTCACTAACCACTGTACAGGGTCGACGACTCATTTCCTTAATATATCATCAAGTTCTGTAAGGTAAGTCGTTTCGTAAATCACCATTTTACATCATCATCACGTCATTAATATTATGATGTACATCATTGCGTAAATCTTCATATTCCCATTGAGAAGGAAATTTCAATTTTAAGTTTATTTACGCATTTACTTACTTTATGACTTCCAGAATCAAACTTAGGAAAAGGTAACCAAATTCGAAAATATCTGATATATTCTATTATCTTTTTCATAAAAACGGAGAATAAAACTAATATACATTACTTCTATATCTATTTTAATCCTAAATCAACACTGGGTGGGAAATGGACTTCCGTATTTATTTTGGCACGCGAGCAAAATTTAACGAAACCGGCTCTTGATTATTTGTGACGTGCAAATATATGTAGATGTTCACGCAAATGAGCGATCAAATTGCAAAGTGAGTGATGACCTGAAACTCTATATGCGGAAGACTTCCCCTTCGCTTTGTTATCATTTACGAGTAAATGAATTTATTGATTGACTTTCGTGTTTCCATATAATTTTCTGACACACGTAAGTGCAGAATTCGAAAATTGATCGTGAGTGCCTTATTTTGTAGTATAAAGCATTGATCTCTCGAAAATTTTGTTTGTAGTTTTTAATGTACAGCGTGTCTGGAAAAGATTTTACCTTTTTTAAAAAATTTTCTCTAGTTTTTCTGAGGTACTATTGGGATGTTTTATTACACCAGAAGTTAGGTAATATATCAAAGATTTTATTTGTACCAAAGTTGTACATAACAAATATTTAATATGGGCGCCCTTTGTGACACGGCAGATATTCAGGCGATACTCCATTTCTGTCCATACTCGCACCAACATGTCTCTTGTAGTGGCGGCAAATTCATTTCTGATTCGCCCTCGAAGCTCCACCAGATCTCGAGGTAATGGTGGGACAAAGAAAAGGTCCGAAAAAGAATGTATCCTTTTTCTCCATTTTTCTTTGCAGAAGAATACCAGGTGTATGCATATCAAATGAGACGATTGCTAACAGATGTCGCCACGCATATATGCAAATAATACGAAGCCGTGACACGTGATTTTTTTATAGTTTGACCTTTGATACTCATGTTTAGTTTACATTTGGACGAGTTTCAGCGTGCATTGTATTTTTTTACTGTGTTGAAAACGTCGAATTTTATGCCTTCCGACCACGATTTGCGGAAAGCATTAATTTTTTGTTACCATCTGAAGAAAAATGCTGCCAAATCGCATTAAATGCTTGTAGAAGCATACGGTGGCAATGCTCTGAGCCTTACCCAGTGCTACAGGTAGTTTGAAAAGTTTCAAAATGGTCATTTCGATGTGAGAAACGAGGAGCGTGGCACACCAGCAAAAAAATTTGAAGATGCTGAATTGCAAGCATTACTCAATGAAGATGATGGCCAAACGTACAAGAACATCTTGCAGAACAATTGAATGTTGAACAGAGCACTGTTTCCCGTCGTCTCAAAGCAATGGGCAGGATAATAAAGGTCGGTAGATGGGTACCCCACCAGCTAACGAACCGTCAACAGGAAAACCGAAAAATCGTGTGCGAAATGCTGCTTGCCTCCAACAAACGCAAGTAATATCTCCATCGTATTGTGACTGGCGATGAAAAATGGATTTATTTTGAGAATCCCAAGCGTAATCGATCATATGTTGACCCCGGACAGCCATCCGAATTGACCACAAGGCCGAATCGCTTCGGCCGCAAGACAATGCTGTGTATTTTCTGGGATCAGGAGAGACCACAATCTATTATGAGCTTCTCAAACCCGGCGAAACTGTTAATACTGATCACTACAAGCAACAATTACTTAATTTGAATGATGCTATACTCGAAAAACGCGAGCAATACAAGAAACGGTAGCATGAAGTGATTTTCCTTGATGACAGCACAGCTAGCCATCGTGCTAAACCGACCAAGGACATCGCTAAGGCTCTCGGCTGGGAGCCCTTAGCGCATGCGGCTTATTCACCAGACTTGGCTCCTTCCGATTACCACCTATTTGCATCATTGGGACACGCATTGGCTGACCCGCGCTTCACTTCTTACGAAAACGTCAAATCTTGGCTTGATGACTGGCTGGCCTCAAAAGACCGATCATTTTTTTGGCGTGATATTCACAAATTGCCCAAAAGATGGGGAAAATGTGTAGCTAGCGATGGATATTATTTCAAATAAAGAAATATTAACAGTTTTCGGAAATTTAATGCATTTTTTGTTAAAACAATCGTCTTATTTCATTTGCATACACCTGGTATGTAAGGGGCACTCGTATCTTGATATGCTTCAGAATTGATTGATGCTACAACTTGAAGAGGACTCCCAAGGTTTAATTTTCCAGCAGGATGGAGTTCCTCCTCATTTCTATAATGACATGAGAATGTAACTAAATGAATATCTCCTACAACGTTGGATAAATAATTTAAGTTATAAATTTATTTAATTTTTTTTTTACTTTATAAAATACAAAATAATTACATAAAATATAATTTAATATTTAATAAACCTTTCATAAATAAATTTATTTAATTTTAAAAAATATTTAAATGAATTGAAGAAAAAAAGTTGATCGCGAGGGGGAATCGAACCCTGACCCCGCGCATAGTAAGCAGACGATTTGCCAACCAAGCTACAGAATCGGTGGGTTAATTTAAAATTTAATTGTATAAAAGCTAAGCATAAATTGCGAAGGCTTATTTCTCCAAATTGACTGCCCATTCGGCGGAATTACATTGATGGGTGAACACCCTAAAGGAGTACTACTATTACAACAAGTCTCGATCCCAAATGAATTTCCTTAGTCGTGCCCTCTCCTTGTAAGTAGGAATTGACTTATAAAAAAAATATTTTTATATTACTTGTTTTAATGATAACAATGATTTGAACACTAAAGAATAAAATAGAAAATTGAAATTTTGAAAGCAATAAAGACATGGAAGCTGCAGTATTATAAAGAATGCTGACTAAGGACAGCTTTATAAAAAAAAAGTGGGGTTTAACCAGTTTTGTGTGGCTAGCCAATCTCCCCCCCCTCCACCCTTTCTGATTATAATACTGATCGAAATCTTTTAGAAAATAATAAAGAGAAGTTCTAAATCCCTTATTAAAAAAAGGTTAAGTACCGTAAAATCCGGCGTATAACGCGCTCTTTTAGTACAAAAAATATGATCAAAATTTACGGCTGTGCGTTATACGCCGGATATAAAAATGAGAGCTTTAAAAATAAAAAAGATGAGGATAGAAAAAAAAAAATAGACTTCTTCTACATAGAGTGAAATACTGTTTATTTAAAAAAAAAAGACATTCGATAAGAACTTAAGGGGTTGTAGTTCTAGAAGCATATTATTTTATGCTAAAGATTGAAATAATACCTCGAAAAAATAACTTAAAAACATAAGAGTTTTGCAGACGTACACCTCCGAAAAATGGGGTTGCGCGTTATACGGCGAATATATCTAAAAATTAAAAATTGTATAGCTTGAAAATATAGGTGCGCATTATACGCTGGATTTAAAGGTACCTAAAAAAGGCATTCGAAAACGCTTAAGGCTGTTTTCGGTAAAAGTATGAGAGCTTGAACTAAACGCGAAGCACATTTTCAGACAGAAAAATGCTTCAATTTCCATGAAAATTTGTAATATCTTAGCTCATACCTCTGTTAACTATAAAGTGTTTTTAAAAATTTCAAAATATTCCTTGAATATTTTCATTTTCGTTTTAATACGTGAAGGCGTAGCCCTTTAACATTACGATGTAGGAGAAAAAACACGAAACACATTTTATACCAGAAAAAAATGAATCAACTCGGTTAAAAATGGGACGTATGATAAAAAAAATACTGCTCTTTAAAGGATAGTGAAGCCAGAATATCATATTAATTCTTCATTTCTTTTATATCTGAAAAAATTTTTCCAAAATCGGGTCCTGTTCTTTCACGTTAACCGAAAACAGCCTTAAATCACTTTTTGAATCTAAGGACAATAAACCAGTTATTACCACATTCCATGTTCTAAATACAAAATCAAAGCCTGAGAAAACGAAGGTCAACTAGGCGAAAAATTAATTGTTATAAAGGACAATCGACTACGGACCTTTTAAGTTCGACACGTGACCTTGCATAAATATCTAAACTTCCACACCACGCCAATGTGAGGACTTTGAACCACGAAGATTAAATGTGCATCAGTCCCTCTCAACCCGGTATGTTTTCAGTGGCACCAGGATTTGAACCCACGACCCGAGCACGAGCCGGTGACTCTGACCACCAGACTACAGAGTCTCTCAGAAGTTAGGGGAAGTGAGGCACCAGATCAAGTGTCGTCTTCATTACTTGATCATCAGAATTGTTGAATTCTGTGATAGACTATCATACCATAACTCTATATTGCATACAAAATCCATGTAGAATTATGCACTATTAGTAGAGTAGAATTATGTACTGTTAGTAGAGTAGAATTATGCACTATTAGTTGAGTAGAATTATGCACTATTAGTACAGTAGAATTATGCACTACTAGTAGAATAGAATTATGCACTATGAGTAGAATAGTGCATCCAAATCCATGTAGAATTATGTACTATTTGTAGAATAGTGCTTCCAAATCCATGTAGAATTATGCACTATTTGTAG
>BMAV01023676.1:213028-231311 GCA_019973955.1 Trichonephila inaurata madagascariensis
CGGGAGCGTAGTGTGGAGATTTGGATTCAGCGATTACCTCTCGACGAGAGAGGTCAAGATTTTTGTGCTCCATCCGTGAGCGTAGTGTGGAGATTTGAAGAGAGTGATTTCCTCTCGACGAGAGAGATTGTATTTTTAGCTCCACCAGCGAAGTTTTTGCTTCTGCCGGAGGCAGATTAGTTTTGATTCCACACCGACTTGCTTTATTTTCTCTACAAATGTCATGAACTCATCCAATCTACGATTTTTACTTAAAACGTATAAGTAGTGTAAATATTTAATGTCTGTGAACTGTCCTGTGTGTTTGAAAATAAACCCTCAAAACATCAATCAAGTTTCATCACTTGTATGGCTAGGACAGGGGTGGCGAACCTTTATGGATCAACATGCCATTTTTTGTAAAGAAGTACTTAGTGAGGTATAGACGTGCCATTAAATAATTTTGACTAGTGATTATTGGGAAAATAATAAAACTAAATATGAACAACTCAAGATTCTTTATTTACTGCTAAAAAGTACTTTTGGTATTGTATAGATGTAAATGTTTTAGTTATATGTGTAAATGGAATTAAAGTAACATTATAGTGTGACTTTTCTTGTTGCAGATTGTGTGTGTGGATGACAAATAACTTATTTTAGAATTGTAAGATGTTACTTTTAGTAGAATGCATATATATGCTGAATTAAAATCTTTTGTCTAATAGTTTCTAAGCAATTAATTATTTTTACTGTACACTTTTTTGACAAGAAGATTTGTGATTTGTTTTAAAATACAGTTTTACAGAAGATGTTCTGTTGTTCCAGAACATAAAACACACCCCCCTCTGTCACCTTTACTAATAATGCCATATTTCTAGATGCACCAAGTTTGAAATTCTCTGTTACACTTACTATCTTGCACTTTTTGTTCTTTCGCTAAACTAGTCATGTTAAATAACAGTTAAAAATCGTAAATATAACACAAATAAACTTAAATATACAGTGGTATCTACGAAATTGACTATGCTATACGGAGATAGATTTTGCATCATAAGCAACTGTAGTCCACGACGCAACTAAGTCAAGACAATAACAAATCGGTTGCGTTTCAAATTTTTCAATCCCAACCAATCGAATTGAGAGAAGTTCAATTTATTAAATGAAATCACACCAGAGTACATAAAAAAACTTGGGCGTTTCCATTAATTCTTTGAACTAAGAAAATATCGTTGAAAATTGCAACCGA
Organism: Trichonephila inaurata madagascariensis; assembly: GCA_019973955.1. Classification (NCBI taxonomy): domain Eukaryota; kingdom Metazoa; phylum Arthropoda; class Arachnida; order Araneae; family Nephilidae; genus Trichonephila; species Trichonephila inaurata. The sequence goes on from BMAV01023676.1 coordinate 214,254, forward strand.
TCACTCGCGTTTGTTCGTAATACTTCAGAGAAAACTATGTTGTTTTGAAATAAAATGCAAACCATTTGCCCAAAATATTGTGTTGATGGCACGCGTGCCACTGGTTCGCCATCCCTGGGCTAGGACATTACAGTACCCTGGAAAGACCCACTCACCCCTGGTCAATAGGATAACACGTGCTGTCAATTACGTTGATAAGTACCATGTTGAGAAGAGTGTGACAGGAATTGGACTATCATTAACGTATGTTAGTGTAATCCGAGATTCCACGCATAAAATAGGTAATTAAAACTTGAATTGTCTATGCGCTCTTTCAAATGTGCATGTTATTTTTTAGCTGTATTCTCGACTTGGTGTTTTTACTGTAGCGCTTCGAAACTCGGGAGGGTGTAATGAATAAGCCTTCAATATGAAACCACTATGCACCATATTTTTACTTTAAAGAGCTAAATCATTTCGCTAATTTTTGAGAAATACGAACTACAAAAAATAAGACTAGAATAAATGTTTGGAACTATTTTCTTATCTTTCGAATTAAATATTTCAAAGTCGTTAAAGAAAGGAAGTGTGAAAAAAAAATCATCTTCCTGGTATTCACATATATGTCTGTTAAAATCTTTCGGCTTTCTAAATTTACGTAATAGTTATGGATAAACGTAAAATGTATTGTTAATGAATATTTTTAAAAACTAGTTATAAAAAAATATTTTAAAATATATTATGTTAATGAAATTAGTATTATTAAAAGAGTTTATAAGATTCCAGAAAATCTATTAAAAAGCTTTTCAACCAAAACCCAGAGGCTTTCAAGTATAGAAAGTTTTGCAGAACTTTTAACATTCAAAGATATTTTTGTTTTTAATTTACCAGTTTCTTCGAACTATGAAATATTTCTATTATCTTTATCATTCTTAATTTTAATTATCGGTTGACTACCACGAAAAGAACTTTAACTTCTCCTTCTCGATGAAAGAGTTCATTTTATTGCAGGTAGAAACGGAGTGAGCGATTATATCAATGCATTGTGTTAATGAGCTGAATCTGACAAATGAGATTATTGCAAATGAGATCTCTTGATAGTCAATCAAAATATTAAATTTTTGATCACTCTTCTGATGTTTTTTAAAAGAATATCACTGCGAAAATAGAATACTAATATAGTGAAGAATGTCTGATGCTGGTATACAATTCGAATGGGTTTCAATATTGCTTGAAATAAAAGCTCTATTATAACAAATTAGTTTTATTCTTTTTCCATGAGAACACTGAGGTTAGATAAGAAAAATTTAACGCATATTTAGTACCATTTGCCGAACGGATTTTTATTTATAAAACTCTTTCAATGTTTTTGAAGTTATAATGGATGCTGAAACTAGGTCAAGAATTAATTATCACTCAGAAGTATGTGCAAAATATTCGTATTAAATTAGCAGTTTTGTATTCAGTGACACAGTTGTTGTTATTATTTTAAATTATCCATAATTATTTAATCTCAGTTATTATTCCTTTAAAAAGGAAATATTTTGTATGTTTTATTTGTGAATTTTCTTGTGAATATAGCATATAATTCTTCTTCATTCCTTAAGTTTAAGAAGCAATTTTCTGTGTTACTCAAATATTTGATAAAGATATATTTTTGTCAACTGTAATCTAATTTTATTTTTTTAAAAAGTTCAAAAAACTCTTTTCTTATAATTATTTCCCTTCATAGGATAAAGTTTTTCTTACTTTTTTTAAAAAATAATTCTACTGTTATTTTTAATGTTTAGTTCTATTTCTGTCTTTCTGATCCATTTTCTTCTAGAATATTCTTGAAGAACTTCTTTGTCCTATTAATTTCTTGGATTTCGCGGTTTTTCTTGTTAATGCTTTTATGTATCTTGAAATGATCTTATGAATCTTTTTTTGTTTCCTAATTCGCATATTCTTTTAGTTCTATGGTTTATTTACATCTATTCTAAGGTTAACTCTTCGTACTTCATTTTTATGAATTTAATGGTTTTAGCGATATTTTGGAATTCTTCAATTGCCCTGAAGAATTTTTTTAATCCTTGTGTATTTATTTTTATGTGTTCATTTTAGAATAAATCAGTGTCAGGATATCAATTCCCCTATTTGGCGGAAGGATAAGTACAAGTTTTAAATTTTACTTATATTATATTAAAGTTAAATTATTAATTTTTTTAAGGATAAGTACAAGTTTTAAATTTTACTTTTATATTAAAATTAATTTATTAATTTTTTTGTGTCAACTTATTCATTAAAAAATTTTTTTACTTTTCATACAATTTCAAATATTATCCGTAAAATTCCTCTTACGTACTTCAGTTACAGAAATATTTTACAATTTTCAGAATTTTATTTTCTTAAATTGCTGTCATTTTAATGGTTAATACGTTAAATACCAATAAACTTCTGAAATAAAATATGAGCACTTCATATGAGGTCTTTAGCAAATTTAAACAATCCACTAAAACACTATCACAAGATTATATAATAATTTAAAGAACCTCTTTTTAAAAGTATATTTTTTTAAGAATTTTGTAAATGAATTATAAATCCAAATACATTTTTTAATCATTTAATTCCATCTTCTATTACTTTAAAGGAAAAACTACAGAAATAAAGTGAAGTACTACAACTTAAAAAATACTTTATTTGTTTTAATTAAAGTGGGAGAAAATCGTCTGTAATATTTTGCATACATTTGATGATAAACAGTTACAATGATTACAAAAATATTTTTCAATTTCTGGAATTTCATTTTCTTAAATTGCTGCCATTTTAATTTTTAATACGTTTCTTCAGAAGGAAACTGAAAAAAATTCTAATACTTCATTTGATATAATTTTTTTAAATTAAAATAATACACTTAACTCTGTCATAAGAATATATAATTTAATGAATCTCTTTAAAAATATTCTCAAATTTATGTAAATAAATAATAAATCCAAATACAAAAAATTTTTCTGTTTAATTCCATCTTCTATTATTCTAAAGGGAAAACTATAGAAGTAAAGTGAAATACTGCAATTTAAAATAATTTATTTACTTGAATTAAAATGGAAGAAAATCGTCTGTAATATTTTGTATAACTCTGATGATATAAACCAATTCAGCAGCATTTGTAATTTCGGAGATAAAATCGTCTGCTCTCTAGAAAATATAACACACAGTTACACGTATTACACAATTTTAAAAAAAAATAATAAACTAAAATACATAAAAGAATAACTGCAACTTCGTATCAAGTCTCCTTTGCTGCATATTTCTCAATAGTTCGACCTTAATATACATTTATATGCGTTTTTATCTATCACAGCTCACACGAACATTCGAATTGAAGTCACGTTTAAGAGCAATCATACAATGAAAATGATATTATTGGACATATCCTCCATTTGACTATAATGAAACTTATGCACGTTTGACAGAAGAGCCTTTATAAGCCTGATTATCTATGCTTCATTGCTTTTTTTCAATGATTTTATCTCTGTAACCGTAAAAGTTATTCATCTCGTAACATGAATATTAAAGATTCTTTTCAGCGTCGTTATTCTGATGGGAAAGCATAAATAAAAAAAGAACGTTTTATAAAAATGATACTTTCTTTCACGCTACTATATGCAGCTCTGGTTCATTGTCATCTACTTAAATATTTTATTCTCGTAATAAAACTCTCATTCATTAGCGATGAGTCGCTTTTATCTTTGAATTATTTCAGGGCACGATATTTTTTCCGCCATTTTTTCCCCCCTTCTTCTTTCTAATTCGAATTAGTGTGACTGTGACAAGCTTTGAAGTTTATAGCTTTTTGGTTTAATTTAATTTACCATTTAAGTGGATTAGATAATTTAATCGAATGAGTTATATATATGTTTTTTGTGAAAGAGAATTACATAATATAAAATGAAAATATATTCTTGGAACCAATTTTTTTTTGGTGCAATTGTTTCAGTATTTAATTTAAGCTTAATGAATGAAGCTGTGTTTTTGATATTTTCATGGTTCATTAACGAATAAAACTTTTAAAACAATTACAATAATTTTTTATTTGAACAATTTAAGGACAGATTAAAAATATACGCAAGGGAGGTAAATTAGAAAAATCTTCCAAAAAATATTACATAATATAAAATGAAAATATATTCTTGAAACCAGTTCTATTAAAATTTATAACACACAAAATATATAAATATAATTAAACTTCTTCCAAACTATTATTGTTATTCAAATTCTTATCATAATTATTAAAACAATTTTGCCCACATTGTTAACATTTTAAAACAATTCATGCACATAATTATTTAATATTTTAATAATTTTATTTAGTTGTACAATATTTTAATTCATATATTTCAGAGATAAATGATGTGTTTCAATTATTAGTATTTTCCGTTTCGCCGGCGCAAATCTTGCCAAGCAGGCTTTATTAGAGACAACACGCAATAGGCACATAAAAAAATGTTAATGAATATTAATTCTCATTAATTTTTATCTGTTTTCATGTATTATTAAAAAAAACGTTACTGATAAGAAAAGACTGCGACTTGTTTTGAAAATGGGGTCCAAAAGGTTACCAGTGAGAATATTCCCTTTGGAGTTGATTGTACCATTTCTGGCGACTTTATCGCCTACACTGGAGAAACGCTTGGAAAAGTACCAATAAATATAACTTAACTTCTTCCGGAATATTGTCGTTATTATTCAAATTCTTTCATAATTATTAAAACAATTTTGTCCACATTGTCAACATTCTAAAATGTTTCAAGCATAATTATTTAACATTCGAATAGTTTTATTTAGTAGTGTGATATTTTAATCCGTATTTTTCAGAGATAAATTATACATTTCAACTTTTTTACTCAATTTTCTTTAGGTAACTTGTAAATTCAACTAGAACCTTGAATACCTTAAGAAGAACAAAAGCCATTTAACAAAAACTTAATGAATATTTATTTTTTTCTATAGTTTTATGTAATTTAATGTGGTATTGGTTATATTCATATATAATTGGTTGTATATTGTATGTATAAATATATTCAATTCAAATACTTGTTTATATCTTAAAATGTGGACAAACATCAAAGAAGCCTGGTAACCAATGGATTAAACTCATGTGACGTCATAGCCACATGATAAATACAATAACGTGTTTCCAGCCAACCAGTTCATGAACTTCGCTCTTGCCCACTTTTGCCTTTTACAGATTCTTTTAAAAATATTTATATTTGTAAACAATAATAATGCATATAGATAAATAAAATGCGCTTAATTTAAAAGTACACTGATAATAAAAGATTATTTTTTTTTAATTTTGGAAAAACTTTTTGAAGAATATTAATATTTGAACATCTTTATCCACTCATCGAATCCGAAATTTTATTTAAATTTAAACTGTCGAACAACAAATACAAGTCTAATGTCAATTTTGAACTCAATGGAGAACACGGGATTGTATCTATCACGTGACCACCATGAATTTTGCCTAATGTGAACCTGGATATTGAAATGTTAGCATTTTATAGTTTTTAAAACATAAAAAAACATAATACAGTATTAAATCAATGATAAGGATTATACATTTTCCTATTTTATTTGTAAAGCAAGCTTTAAAAATATATTGTTTTTAACGATTAAAACTTTAAAATTTCTAAAAAATCTCCAGAAAAATTTAATTGTTTATGTCTTAAAAAATAGAAACCTTGACAATATTAAATTATATTTCTTTCGGATATTAGATTTATTTTTACTTTTTAAATATGTTTTGTTAAAAAAAATTAGTTTAAAATCGCGGAAAAATGCAAATTTTTTTTTCCAAACGATCAAAAATAAATATATTACATTGTACAATTATAAGAAAAATAATTTATTTTTTTTACTTTTTTAAAAACACAAATATTTTCATTTATATAAAATAGAATACTTTAATTCTATTTACATTCCTTCTAAACAATTTTTTCTTCAAATTTTGTATTTGTTTTTCACAAAGGAGTTGACTACATCCTCATTCTTCATTGTTCAAGCTTCTATTTCTTCGAAAATTGAAAATCGTAAGCTCGAAAAGTCGAACACGTGTGTCTATCTGTTCAAGAACAATGACCTCTAGAAAACTGTGTTAATAATCTTTTGGGCTTTTGAATTTTTCGACCTTTCCCATTCATAGAAGGCACGTGGATAGCACTTTGGATGCTTTCATTGTTTTCTTTTCCCCCTTTTTTTTCATCGGGCATCGAGCAATAGCAACTTTTCGATTTTCCTGGCTCGTGTAATGGTTGGATTCGAAACGGATTGGTGTTGATAAATGACGTCATGTTCCTATTATCTAAGAGGAATGCTGTAGTAATTACTGTTAAAAAATATGTGATCTATATGTGATACATTTTGGTGAAATAATTAACTAATTTGATACAATTTAATACGGCAAGGGAGTAATTTATGAAAATGAATTTATTTTATGGAATAATTTGAGAAAATTATAAATATTTAATAATTTATTCCATACATTTAATTATTTAAATCTTAAGTTATTTAAATATTTAATTATTTAAATATTTAATTATTTGAATATTTAATTATTTATTATACATATTTAATTATTTAAATATTTAATTATTTGAATATTTAATTATTTATTATATATATTTAATTTCATTAAGTTAAACATTTTTCATTTAATAATTAGCGTTAAAATTTATTATTTATTATACATATTCAATTATTTAAATAATTAATTTTATTTGTTCCATTAAATATTTTGTAAAAATCAATTTATTTCATGAAATAACTTATGAGAATTTATTTACTCCATGAAATGATTTGGGAAAATTATTAATCCTTATTTTATAAAATATTTTACGAAAACTTATTTATTAAATGAAATAATTTGTGAAGATTAAAAATTCCTACTACGTGAATTATTCTGTGAAATTCAAATAATTTTATAGAATAATTTGCAAAAATTAAATTTATTTTGTGAAATACTTCGAAAAAATTTGTTTCCTGGATTTGATTTTTAATGGTGCGCACACTTTTAAGCAACTCTAAGGTTATTGGTGATTGTAATTTTAAACCTCGGTCAAGTAACGAGCACGACACCTGAGTTGGAACCCCGTTTTCAAACTCCCACACCTCACCACATGAGGACTTTTGAGCCTCGACAAATTTAACATGCGTCATCTCTTTGAAATGGTGGGTCTTTAGTGGCGTCAGAACAAGAACACAGTATTTGACTACCCAGGCCAAAAGTTCGAGACCATGAATACTTAGCTACCGTAGCCAATTTTCTTTTTTTTGGGGGGGAGGAAAGAATAAATTAGGTAAATTAATTTATTTTATGCAGTAATTTATGAAGATGAATTTATTATTTAGAATAATTTATCATTTTTCTTCCTCATAAAGTATATAAAGTTATTCTCTATTTAATAGTTCTCTTATATAAAATTAATAATTTAATTATAAAATAATTATTTTACATGAAATAATTCTTTTATATATAAAATTATTCTTTAATTATAAAATTATTCTTTAATTATAAAATTATTCTTTAATTTTAAAATAATTCTTTTATGTATAAAATAATTCTTTTACAGAAAATAATTCTTTTATATAAAATAATTCTTTAATCATAAAATAATTCTTTAAGAGAAAATAATTTTCTATGAAATAAATGTCATAAAATCAATAAATAAAATAATTAAGATTTTTAATAAATGATAAAATAAGTAAAATTGACAGATTTTTAAAATATTAAATTTTTTTTAAGTACGAATAAGTGTGTTGAAAGTATAATATTCCTTTTTTTTGTCGTGCAAAAAACAAGAAAAATTCTGGAATTATTTTTCATTATGAAACATGTTTTAAATGAAGCCTTTTTCATTCAATAATTATCATTAAAATTTATTTGTTCATTTTGAGACTATTATCGTTTGGGCTCTACCATGTTATTTTTTGATTGATTAACAGGAAAATGTAGTTCGATAGAAATAACAATAACCTGAAAACGAACAAATAAACTAAAAATTTTAATGACATTGAGAACCTATGACATACGGAATGTTAAGTATTCTCGAGTAATCTAAATGTTGATTTATGTTTCGATTGTTATTCTCCGAACACAATGGACATTAAAATTTATCTTTTTCGAATGAATTGAAAGCAGTCAAAATGTAACGTAGTTTTTAGCTGAAGTGTCTGATTTGAATTTAGATCACGAAAATATGAACTTGGAAGTTAACGTAAATTTTTTTTAAAACAATAAATACAAAGAATTAGTATTAACCAAGGCCCTTGCCTTTGGTCTTGATATTATAACAGATTCATTGAATTTTTTATATAAATTGTAACGTTAAAAATGCGTGGTAGATATATTGTAAAATTTTATTTGAAGCTTTATAGATGTTTGTACTTGTAAAATGAACCAATATACTGTGGGCCATAAAAGTGTTCGTACACTTGCAATTTCTTATAAAATTTAATGTTTTCGACTAATAAAAATTAAAAAATTGTAATTAAATTTTTTATGATATCTCCAACTTGTTCTAAATCGAATGACATAGTTAATTTTTTAAAAATAATATAACTATTTTTTAAAAAAAATTAATAATCAAAAACCTACTAAAAAATTACGCCACAAAAGTCTTTGTACACTTAACAAAAATCTAAACTTAGTTTTAAATATTGTATTTCTTTCTTAATTTAGTACTTAGTAGGATATCTTTTAGTGCCCACAACAACTTTTAAGCGTCTTGGTACAGATTTAATTAGTTTTTTGTAATTTCTGCATCGATTTTCCTCCATTCTTCTGTAATTATTGTTTTTACTTCACATTTTGTGTTTATTTGTCATGTTTTCTTTTTTTACATCAAAATCTCACCAAATATGTTCTACTGGACTAAATAAAGTGATTGATGAGGTGTTTTCATAATTTGGGGGACAGTTATAAAGACACCAGTGGCGTACATTGAGAGCAGTGCACTTGGCGTCTTAAAAAATTAAGTCGTCTCCTATATTGCAAATTTCAGGCGGAAAAATTAAAATTTCTCTTCAAAATATTTAAATAGAGCTCATTCTAAATTACCTAATTCTGAGGCCAATTTACACCCCCACGCCAGAACACCCTTCACTTCATTGCTGAAGCATGGAGATGGAGGAGTTCCTTTTCCACATAAATTAATGAGATTAAATTCTTATTTTTTTCATTTACAAGCTATTATAGGCCCATCGGAATTAAAAATGTTGAATTATCTGCCATCCCAATCAATTTGCTGTCAATTTTGAATTTTCTGAAACTTAATCCCAATAAATTCTAGTTGGATCAATAAAACATGGAGGTGGAAGTGTTCTTGCGTGGGGGTGTAAATCGCGGCCACAGAATTAGGTAATTTGGTATTTTTTGTTGATACTGTGAATAATAAGCTCTATTTAAATATTTATTTTTATTATTTAATATTATAGTATTTTAAATATTTTATAATTTTATTTTGAGAATCCATTATTTTTCCGCGAATAACTTTCCTTATAAAAAATATGTAGAAATTAGTTTATTTAATTCAATGAGAATAAAATATATAAATCAAAAAATATTTGGTTTAAGTCATAAGCTAGTTCCACTTGTCTCCTACAATAAAATGGAATAATTCTTAAAATTAATGCAAAAAAATAATAATAAAAAAAATAATGGTGTTTTAATATAATTTACTATAAAGCGCAATAAGTATTCCGAAATAGAACATTTTAAAAATATTTAATACTTATTCAATAAATAAAGCTGCAGCTTCATTTCGATCATTTTTTTTTCCAATTTTTAAAATAAAGTACATTAATAATTTTGTTCATATTTATTTGAACAGATTTCAATTTTTAACTTTTACAACATGTTGTAAATCAATTTCTACAAAATTCTCAAAACTTTATATTCATTAAAAAAATCTAAATTTCTGTATGAGATTTTCGTATATTATGAAAAAAATGGACAAAAATCCTTTAAATAATTTTTAATACATTGAAATTGAAATTGAAAATTTCTGCGTTGGTATTCCAAAACTGGTGTAGACCGGATAAAGCTTCTAGGTGGGTCACACATGGCCCACGGGCCTTAATTTTCTTATCATATGTCTGACGGGAAGGATGTTATAGTTATTAGCAATGACGTATTTCCTGAAAGTGAAAGTAGAAGTGGAAAAAGAAGAGTGTGGAATTTAGTCCACTCTTTGGCGACAGAGGCAGCAAAAATTTGATGCCAAACTTCGCCAACAATTTATTTTTCTGTATTGAATTTTAAATCAATATGACAACAATAACTCGACAAGCTCACAAAAAATTAAGGTTTGAACTGAAATAGAATCAACCAATTCATGCATCTGAACTGAATTTTTGAAAATTGTCTGTTTATCTTTTTAACAAACGTTAAATAGCAATATTTTTAAAGACCTATCGCCGCATAAATAATACTTATTGTACAAAGTATACACAGATTAAAAATCACCGCCTTTTTCTACTGGTACAACAATTGGCATAATTTTTCAGATGTATGCACAATTGAATGCTGTTTGCATCAAACTATCAGATATAACTCAAACAGATAGAGCAAATAGATAATATCAGTAACATTTAAATAATATTATCTAGCGCAGTGCTTCTCAACCTTTCAATATACGTGACCCACTATTCAATCATCATTTTCATCGCGCCTCCCTCCATACAATAACAATGTATAGAATTCAATAATACCATACTTTGACACTAAAGCTACAAAACTACTTTAACCTCTTATGTATCACCGACGTATATAAACGTCTAGCTCAGTCAAAGTATTAATTTTCTGGATGTATATATACGTCTTTAGGAAGTACGATCTTTGCTGTACAGTGCTATCCATGAAATTATTCCGAAGGCTTTGGAATGCAATAAAAGGACCTTGACAGTATTTGCGAAGGATTTGCTTATTTATTCCTTTTCTCCTCTTCCTCAAAAAAAAGAAAGAAAAAAAACCCATCAAAATATGCTCGTCTACATGGGAAACGGTGGCATTCATGATCGAATCGTGTAACTTTTAATCGGCAGTTAAGGAATTAATTATAAGCCGCTCAAAAATTATCACGATAAGTGTTAATACAAACCCATGGGGTCACTTATAATTTATCAAATTTGTTCTTAGTATTGTTAAATTAATAATAAAAATGCATTGTAATACATTTATAAGTGTATTATATCAATGCAAATATTTTTATAAAAGTTTGTGCACGCATTTGTTTATAACATAGTGTTTTAAAAATTTCAAAATATTTCATAAATAATTAGTTTTTTATTTTAGCATGTAAAAGGATAGCTCATTTAGCACTACGGTATAGGAGAAAAAATGCGAAACACATTCTATAAGAAAAAATGTTTCAACTCGGATAAAAATGAGTAGTATGATAAAATATGTGATTCTCTAACGATAGTGAGGCCATAATATAATATTAATGCTTGAGTATTTTTATATCTGAAAAAATATTCCGAATTTGGTCCTGTTCGTTAACATTAGCCTTAAACTATAAAGTGTTTCCGGGAAACCCTATTAAAAAAAGCCCCTTAAAGATATATATATCTTAAAATGATTTTTAAAGTAGATCAACATGCTTTAGGTGCTTTAAGTAAATAGAATCAAAAAAATACTATAATTTTTACTAAGCCTTTTTGACTTAATATTTTTCTTTAATGGGGTTGCGTATTAGTATTTCTACCTTTGCAGACCTAGAACATTCCCCCTGGAGCTGGTATCACTTTTTAGTGCGGCACCATTTAAGCGCTACCAATTACCGCAAATAATTTTGGCGTCCAGTTTCTTCTCCAAAGAAAGGCACTTGAGCTCTGCCGATGCGAAATTTGAACTTAAGAATTTAATTTTGCCGAGAGCATCCAAACCAAACGGACACTCAAGGGATCTTTTTCATGCCGTATAATCATACGACATAGCCTCTGTCGATTTTCTGCACCGGGGAATCCACCGACTTGGGCCGGGGTCGAACCCTCAACCTTGGGTACAGAAGACCAGCGACAAACCAACTACGCCACCCAGCCGGCTTTTTAACTTAATATTAATGTAATTACTCATTAATTTCTGCTCCAGGTGTCATTTCTCTCTCAGTGGCGCAACAGTCCATGGCGGGACAAGGTCTTCTGTGCCCAACTAAGTTTTCGTGACCTTGGACTCTGAGGTGCATGAGCAAATGTTCTGGTTGTAACGGTTCTATTCGGGCTTCTACTAATACTTTTGTGTAAAATACTCTCTTTAACTGTGATTTCAGTTGAAAACTGCTTTGTGTAGAGAGGACTTGTTTTATGTGAATAAGTAGGCGGAATGATAATTGAAAATTGAGATAGAAGAAAGCATAGAGTTAGCGACCGGGTGTCGCATAGATAATTCAAGAAGGAACAATTAATCGAGTGCTGAAGCAAGAGCACTCAGGATAATAGAAGTGCTCTTATTTCTATTATAATTAATTTAATAAGTTTGATTGCTACTCAGGTTTAGTGATTTAAGTGCATTCTCAGTTAAGCTGATTGCGTCTAGTAAGTGATATAGGCAATCAAATTGTTTAGATTGAAAATGGCTGATCTTTACTCGAACTATGTCACATTTGCGTTCGATGGACCGCGACACGATCAGGTGGTCAGTCTGACGCGAAAAACCCCAGTGTTTAGTTCCCAAGCAAACTTAGTACTCATTTATCAACCCTCTGAAGAAATGAAAGGGGCTGAGTCGACCTTGCCCAACCCGGGATTTGAGCCCTGGACCTGTGATATGGAAGCGCGATATGCTACCATTCGGCCTCTGGGCCTCGGTTTTTGCATTTTTTACATAGACTATCATAGCCATGGTGTATTGAAGCTACCTGCAGTTCCTTTTCCTATTCTGCGATAATTTGCTTCTATATTTTGTTTTTGTTGCCACAAAAAGTTGAGAAATATTTTAACTTACGGATAAATACACTGTCTAGAATGGCATTAAATTGTTTATAATGTATATGCGAAACTTCTGCGTATTCTTTAAAGTTGCAACCTGTAATATGGAGGAGCTGTTTCTGCTTAAATTTAGACTTTTAACATATAATCTGTTGATATGAAGCCCAGTAGCTGAGTGGTAGTGTATCGCGCTTCCACGCCACAGGTCCGGGGTTTCAAATCCCGGGCTGGGCAAGGTCGCGAGAATTATCATTTCATCCCTCTAGTGGGTCATTAAATGAGTACCAAGCTTGCTTCGGAACTGAACACCGGTGGTTTCGCTTCAGACTGACCACTTAACCGAAACATGTGCCCATGCACCCCAGCTTCTAAGGTCACATAAACTTAAATAGGCACAGTAAGCCTAGGCCCTCATGGGCTGTTACGCCACTGTGTTCAGTTCAGCTCTGTTGATATGTCAATACGTTGTTCCTTTTCTTTCATTGGCAAGCCTTCGTCCACTCTTGCTTGAAGCTTGTGACTTGTACGAAATTTAAGATCTTATTTTATTCGTAAAATGTTTATTTATATTTATTTTTTACAAGTAAACTGCTTTTAAGAATCTGATTTTTTACAAAAAATTAAAATTCCACTAGAAGAAGTTCCAAGAAATTCGGGTTGAAGACCTCTGTAATACAACTTTAAGCATGTTTTGAAACAGTAAAAAAAATATTTAATCAGAATTTCAATATAAACACTCTTCACTAGCTAAATCAAGAAAGAACTCAAAGGTTTTAACATGCCAATCGAGCAATAAAATTTAGCAAATAAATGTAATAGAGTTTGAAATAGAAAAGGTTGAAAAACAAAATAAGAGTCACTCTTTTCTAAGAGCATTTCTTGTATTGTGGGATTCTTACTGGACAAGAAAAATAACAAGTAAAAGTTTCAAAAGAACTATTGAATAGAACTTTTTCTTCTTGTTAACCATTTAATCGAAGATTGAACCTTATTCTTCTTTCTGTTTCAGAGTTTCTTCAGTATTTTGTGAGTGGAATATCAATTTGATGCTGAAAGAAAAGAAAAAAAGGCTTAGAATTATGTAGTTAGACGTCTCATGGAAGATAAGTTGTAAACATAAAAATTATAAACAAATTTTAAACAGTTTTAGTGAAAACACGTGTAGTTTTGAATATTATTTATTTATAAAAGCGATTGTTGTCAATATTTATTCTTTTCAATAGTTACTAATCATTGCACAGTAAATTTCAAGTTTGTGCTGTAAAAGATTTATATACAGTCGGACACCGATTTGACGAATAAAAATACCACTATAAAAGTGAAGGTAAAAACCCCTATTTACGAATAATAAACCCCGATTTAACGAATTATTCTAACAGTCGAAAATGTTTTTATTAGCTAATATTAAAAAAAAATGGCCGTGGGTAGCCTAGTGGTAAGAGCACCGGACTCTGGACAGGAAGGCCTGGGTTCGATGCTCGTACCGCCAAACACCCTCCGAGTACACGCGGAGCTCATGCTCGTTAAATCAGTGGGTCTGAAAGTCTTGTGGATTGAATCACGAGTGCAGGAAACTGGAGAAAATTTCCCTCCAATTCAGTTTCATGCCTAAATTGTGGAGGTGGAGATAGGTGGTGTCGCCATCTATCGTTCCTTTGGGAATTTCTCCGAGCTAAATCGTACTGTCACCTGAATGGTGCTCAAGGCTAAAAGCCAACGACAGGCGTACTTCTAGCCCATTGCCACGACGAATTTCATGGGCCTCGATCTGACTATGTCAGACAGGTGGCATGAGCAACAACAAAAATTGATTCTTTTTCAAATGTTATTCTTTTTATCCGGAACAGAAAAAGGATTTTTCTTGTAAGTAGTAAATTTCGAAGGGAAAAGGGTGCAGACCATAAGCAGACATGCAGATGAGTCATGAATGTAACCTCTCGTAGGAGCTTTAAATAGGACAGGAAACTCTTTCCTAATCTCATCCCACTCCACAACGCTAGGAATATTTTAACGAAAATGTTACATCTGATGACGGACTGCCTATCTGTGCTACTGAAGTCAAGGAAGTTGTTAATTTGTTGGATCGAATGAATAGCGATTCTGATGCAGAACAGAAATTGACAATGATAAAACTGCTACATTTTCCAATGCCTTACATTATTTGGAAACTGAAAAAATACCTAAAGCAACAGGTTGCAAATGACGCAATGTTTTCTTCTCTGCGTGAAGTCGAAAAAAGAACTCTTTCTAGTCAGGAATCAAAAAGATAGTCAAACATCTATAAATCAGTATTTTAAAATTTCCTATTAACTGGCGCATAATATTTCCATAATGGTATTTTTAGTTCTGTTGAAGAAAAAGCGTGTTATTTCTAACTAAGGATATTTTTTTGTGTTGTTGCTTATTATAGAATTTTAAAAAGGTAAGTGAAAAAAAAATTTGAATTTTGCTTGGACCCCGAAATAACGAATAACCCCAATTTAACGAATGTTCGATCCCGATGAATTTGTTAAATCGGATCCGACTGTATATATATATGTATGTCCTTTATTGCATTACAATAAAATATTATCTATTTGTGATATTTTTACGAAAAATTGGTACAAAGTAATACCTTGATTTACGTAACCTCCACTGACACGAACCCGGAGTTACGCGATTTCCAAATCTCTTCGATTCGTCTTTTGTTTGAGCGTTGTACAACTCGATTACTCACTCCTCGCTTCCCGTTCAGTTGACGTACATGTTCGAAAGGTATCCCCTGGAATCAACTCTTATATATATATATATATATATAGCCATATGATTTATTTTGAATATAATTTATTTCTTATCTATGTACAGTAAGACCCCGCTTAACGCTGTTTCGCTTAGCGCTGTTTCGATTTAACGCTCTTTTATTTTAATTGTGGGATTCCCCGAAATTGCACGCAGCATCAGGCTTCCCGATATCCGAAGCAGTTTGTCTGTGTTTCTTCTTTCCTGTGGTGTTATACGAACTTATTTTTATCGTTTCCAACATTTGTTGACGTTGTTGTAAGTATAAATTTATGTAATATAACGATTGCTATAGTGACAAATAATATGATATTTAGTTTTTATCATGGGAGATAATAAAAAACACGAAAATAGAACAACAAGAAAAAGCATTTTCACTTGAAACTAAAATGCAAGTGATTAGAAGATTAGATACTGGTGAACGTCAATTTCAAACTGGTGCTGCATTGAATTTGACAACTTCAACAATAAGGACCATTTTTAAGAATAAAGAAAAAATACTGTTATCGGCAACTGTAACTACGACAAACTCTGCAACTAGAATTACCCGTTCTATATAGAAATAACAAAATAGAGGAAATGCAAAAAAGACTTTCTATATGGACTGGCGATGAAATTGAACGCAATATACCATTAAAACAAGACTTAGAATTTTATTTATTTGTATATGTATATTCGTTTATTATATTTCTATATTTATAAGGAATAAATTTTTGTTTCATTGTGTTATAAAAAACATAATTAATAAATTTAATGGTAAAATACCTGACCAATCTTCTACCTATCTTCCCCTAACCCCATTATTTACATGATGAGATGACCTCGTTTAACGCTGTTTCGTATTACCCAACGTTTCGTATTCTTTATGTGGGTACGGGTGTCACAATCCCGAGGTACCCTTTCTCTCTCTCTCTCTAGTGATATTTTCCTTTTCCCAAGGGGTTTACTATCTTTGGTAAACACGGGTGTCACGACCCCGGGGTACCCCAGTGATCCTTCGCTATTTTCGACCTTCCATCTTGTCATCCAATTTCTCCTTTTCCCGTTCAGACCACAGACCTGTGAATGTTTGGCGCAGTATAGCCAAAACTGGCTCTTGCGCCATAAAACACCAAACTCAACTCAACTCAACTCATTCGTATTACGCTCTACTTTGATGGAGTGTATACCCCGCGCTAAGCGGGGTCTTACTGTATCCCACAATCAAGAGCTGACAATTGATGAGCTCATAGAAATGCATGAGCAAGAGTAAGACATTGAAGAACTCTAGTCTTTAAACCCAGTTCAATCAGAAGATCGAATGAAGGCCTCGGTTTAATTGGAAAAAGGTTA
>BMAV01023676.1:273357-328021 GCA_019973955.1 Trichonephila inaurata madagascariensis
ATCTCATATGAGTTCTGGGAAAAATTTTCTATCCCTTGGGAAAGCGACAGCTAAAATATTTTTGTAAATATAGAAAATTGACACCCTCCATCGAATCATTAGGTACTGTAACCACAAATTTCAAAATTTCGCACTGTTTTTCATTAACGGAACCTTACATAGTCGTGCACTATCACAAGTGGAGCAAAAAAAAAAAATCTTTTTGGTTTAGTTAGAATCAACGTAGTGTGATTTGATTTTAGAAAATGATGTTCCCTAACTTTGATTCTCCTTAAAAATGTTGCATGAAACCACAGCAGTGGTGCAGCCGAGATTTTTAACCCCCCCCCCCCCCCCTGCAAACTCAGGTTTTGGGCCCCAAGTCTAAATTGAACCCCAGACAAGTTTCCCAAAGGATGGACCATTTAGTAAAGATTCCAAAATGGTTCAACTCTTGTTCTTTTCTACCCCTAACAGTTATTACGAATTTTTTTAAACAAAAGGACTTCATTTTAGAAATCTTAAGTGTGTAACAGTGCCGGTTTAAGCTCATTTCGGGCCTTGGGCCCAGAATATCTTCATGCCTCCTTGGCACTGGCACATCCAAGGAGGGGCTGGTTAAGTCCAGTCCGTGGGCGCCCACTCCAAGCGTCCAATGGATAAACCTGCACTGGTGTGCAAACAAAGTTAAGCAATAAATTTAAAAATAAGGCGAAAAAACTTTTGTAATACTTCAATGAATTAAAGGATCAAAGGGTTTGCCCCTTCTTACTTCTTCTTTTAAACTAATAGAAAGTGTAACTGAACTGCACCTAAGGAATTGCTGAAGTGGTTGAAGTAGTTACTCAAGACTCATCAAACGCGAGATCACTTTAAAAAAATGAAGAGCCTACATTCGTAGTAGAAGGCAAACACTTAGCAAGCATCTTTATTTGTTGAGTAGAACCGGTAGAAAGAGATTTTGTAAAAATTGACTCCCAAAGGGGACCACGCGGTCATTATAGATAAAAATTCCCATTTTTGAACTATTAGACATGTATATTTGAAATTTGGCAGGCATGTTCCTTTGTCAAGAAGATATCTTCTAGGGACGAGTTTTGACAAAATTGATTCCATATGGATTTATAGGGATGAAAAGAATACCATTTTTTTTAACTATTAGACCTACAGATTTGTTATTTGGTAAGCATGTTTCTTTTTTGTGTAGAAATGCTGGATATGGTTTTTGCGAAATCAACTCTGGAAGGGGGGGGGGGGGAGTCCTTTGCCTTTTAGATCTGACGAGGTTTATAAGGATATTTTTCTAAAGAATCGAAAACTTAATGATTTAAATATCAACAACTTGAAAACAATAAATAGTCATACAACATCATAAAACACCCAAAGAAGCGGGTGGATAACGATTAGTATAAACATATGAAAAACAAATAAAAAAAATAGTACATAACAGTTATACATGCAATGATAAAACTATAATTGCCATTAAAATTTAAACAAACTTTATCAAGAGCCTCACCAGTATTTTTTTTTATTTATTTTTATATCTGCTGAATTATTAATCACCTCTAACAGCGACATCGTTGCAACGCAGCATGCTAGATTAAAAATAGTCACGTAACAGGTATATTGAAAGTTTGAGTGACACTTGGGTGCCCCTTCCTCCCCAACCAGTTGACTCTTCCACGAAAATATTCTATTTTAAACAGCCAGTTAAACTGACAACTCTGTCAAGTTGACACGAATTGAACATATCGGATAAGATAATTCTGTATTTAATTATTAGGGCAAAAATGTTCTTAAATTCTTATTGGCTAAACACTATATTCGAATTACATGCGTTTTAAACGGTGCAGTTGCAGTTAATGTCTTTCGTTTTATAAAAGTACCTTATCAAGGAAACATACCTATTAGCTCATCACAGTCATGTATTTCCCACAGTAACAGGTTTGAGTGTAATTTGAAATTTTAATTGATTGCTAGACGCCGCCAAAAAGTAGGATGGCTTGATTGGAAACTGACTTGAAAATTGACAAGATAAATCGTTGAAACTTAAAGCATTCGAACTAAAGGCTAAATGTGTTCTCAAAAAATTGCGATGTTCGGTTTCGTTCTACTTATGCCTATTGCAATGCTATTTTGCTAATAGGCAAGCTGTTGCGAAATCAGAATTAAGATAGAAAAAAAAATAACGGTGGCAATGAAATTTTGATTTTTTCTCTGCTAAATATTCTTTAAAAAGAATCGCAAAAGCAATAAGAAATGTGTTCTTAAAAATCCTATAGATGCAAAAATAAGTGGAAGATTTTAGTTTTTAAAGTTTTTTATGTTATTATTATGCACAACTTGGGAATATATCTAGATCAAAACCAAAAACATGTACGCGATTACAGTATAACAAATTTATATTAAATCTTACCGAAAAATGTAATAGTAATTTATTTTAATTACATAATCTTGATTGAAATATTTTATTTAGTTTTTAAAAAAAAACTACAATTACACTAATTTCTTAAGTATGATGATGAATTTATATTCATATCGGGTTCATACAACTGACAACACTGATAAAACACGCATCGCTCTATTTATATTTTCATGTGAAGAATTTGAAACCTGGTACTTTCTATTAAAAATTCAATTCAGATGTAAAATGTAGTGGCGTTTTTGTGAATGGTATTTAATTTTAAATTTATGCAAAAGTTTTTCCTTTGATTTATAAAGGTACTTACGTATTATCTTAACAATCACCAGCGTTCAAGATGTTTCGTTTCCTTTTATGTCGCCAATAGGTTGCGATAATACATAAGTACCGATTTAAACTACTCTATGATGAGTCAAGGGCTCAGAAGTTTGTTTAATACTTTAGTAGAGATTTCGATGGAATTTTGGTTTACAGTAACACATATTGTGTCTGAGTAAAATAATAATGTATACAAATTACCTCAAAACTTTTAAATCATTGATTTGCAAATAAGTTATCCTCTCATCCCGTATTGCATTATTACTAGAATAATATATATACATATTAATCATATAAAACATTTTTAAGTATGAATATCAGTGTAAAATTGGAATAAAGAAAATTACAATTTTTATTTATGTTTTGAAATGCTTAAATAAAAAAAATTCGAAGATGTTCGGTAACCGTTTAATAACAAGAAAATGCATTTATTTTTTTTATTATGATTTTCATTGACATTACCAAAATAAATTTTATTCGTTTCATCATATTTTATCCTCTAATTGTAAACGTTTCAAAAGTTTTAAGTGTGAGCAGCATTTTGGAATTGTTTAACTCAAGAGTTTGCAAGAGTTGAGAGAGAGATAGAAATCAATGAAACTTCAAAATTAATTGAATTTAAAGAATAAAAAAAAATATACATTCATTTTCACGTTCCAAAATTATTTGTTTGAAAAAAAGAGAGATCCACAAACAAACAAATATATTATATATATTTAGGCGAAATGCAATTTATTAGTTTTATAATTATACTATTAATTATCTTCAGTAACATTTCATTATTTTTATTTTCATCATTTACATCCTTTTTTTCGTAAAAGAACTATACATAATATTTAAATGTTTATTTTGTAATATTTTTATTACTGAAAATAAATTGCGTCTGTGTGGCCTTTAAACTTCCTACTCATGTTTTTAATTTTTTTCATAATGAAAGACCTTATTTTATTCATATTCTATACTACAGCTAAACTACAATGTAGACCTAAACAATAAAATTTTGTATTCAATTTACATGAATGGTACAATAAAAAATAAACTTCCATTAAGTATTAATGAACAGAATCTGTAGACTATTTTTGAATGGTCTGATACTTTGTTTCTTTGCATTTAATGTCTGTATTACCTTTCAGATCAAGAAATTAGGACTATTATTCCCAATACCAATTGTCTGAACAGAATCTAAGAGAATCCATTCTATTATCCAGATAAGTCTTTCAACGATGATCATAACGGGACCGAATGACCGGTCTTTATGATCTATTCATAACTTTGGCACGCGATACAGTGATTTTCCGTGAGCATTAAATCTTAGTTTCTCTTTGTCCGGGTCAACTATAAAATATATAAGCAGAAAACTAAGCCTAACTGACATGGCAAATCTTCCTAATTAAAGAACATTTACGGCGAAGAAGGGATTTGCTTTGCGGGCGGCGGCCCCGGCGGGGGGGGGGGGGGGGAAACGGGAGTTATTTTAAAACTTTTTTTTCAAAAAAAGAAATGAAATTGTTTTTGTTTGATGCTGCATGTACGCGTCCTTCGTTAGACTAGCATTTTTAAGCTGTATCAAAAAGTGTACTGTTGCTTTACAAGGTATAGTGGTTTCATTTAAAAGGAAATATGATGCTTTTTTAAACTTTATATCTAAATCATTTTTAGCCACCAAACGGGCTATTGTTTTGCCCTTATAAATAAGGCAATCAATTTTTAATGGGCTAAATTCATACGACTTCATAGTCAAGTAACGACCATCACGTGTTTTCAACCAATCAGTTCATAAGTTTTTGTGACGTCATGATCACATGATAAATATAATCACGTGTTTCCAGCCAATCAGTTCATGCGCTTTGTTGTGCTTCCAACTTTTACTTCTCACGGAATTTTTTTTTTTTTTTTTTTTTTAATAAGCATATATTTTTTAACAATAATGTTACTATTCATGCTGCTTTCATTAATTATGCGTTTAATTTTAGAAGTACATATGTTATATTACTGAAAAATTTATTTTAAATGTGTTACTGGATTGAAAATGGGGAAAGACTACTTTCGTTCCCTTTTTCACCCTAATGCAAAACTGGGTAAATTTCTCATTCACTTTCGATCCCAAAGAAGTTTCACTTCAATAATTTTTAAATAACAACTTCTTGGGTGGTAGCTAACGCTGTTTTTCACAAAATTTTACTTTGAATAGTTCAATTTGTCAAATCAGAGAAATGAATGTCAACTTACAGCCGACCTTGTGATCTGATCGTGATTTTTTTTTTTTTAAATTCGATTGTTTTTAAAAGAATGAATTTTTTTTTACTTCAATTATTGTGTAGGTGAAAATATTTCTGATTTTGCAAAATATTGTTCATTTTCATATTGTACTACAGTTTGATTATTTTTTTATTTGAACAAAAATGTCTTATTAATCATCATTTCGAGTTTAAAACTCTATTCTGCATAAGATAAATCAGTTGAACTCTCTGTCTCCTCCACACAAATCTTTTTTAAAAAAATGAATAGTTAAAAACGTTTTAGTTATTTTCTAATGATATTTTTCTACTTAGGTATGTCTCAAATTTCGAACTGATTCCAAGAAAGTAAGAACAGATATCCAAGACCACGTGCATTGTTTCGATGATTAAAAAATGATGATTTTATTAAGGGTTTTAAAAAATGGATACCAAAATAATAATAATAATAATAATCCTAAAAGGTGGCAAAAACGTAAAAGTTTGTTATTTATATGATAAATAATATTTGACAAGATTTTATTGAAATAAAAAATAGAAGTTTCAAACAATGATTTGCAAATATACCATTACATATTACGTGGGTAAATAACTGTTTAGTTCATAATTATTTTGAATGATAAATAAATGATCGTGAAATCATTAATTCCTAATTTTAATTTCCTGTAAATCATTGAACGAATCTCAAGAGAAATCCAACAGGATTAATGAATAAAGTCATTTTAAATGCTTCGTAATGTTTGAGAAACCCTATTACATCTGATTTGAAAGGGTGTTACACATGACTGAAAAGGAATATGAAATAAAAATTTGCTGTCAACTTTTTAAAGTATTTATAATCTATATTTAATATGATATATGAATATTCAAATATTATTCGATTAAAAATTCGTTTCGATTACTATTAATTTGAATATTTCACACTACCTATATTAAAATATACTGAACTTCTGTTGTTTATGATTTAAACACTAAAATTCAGATTACAGCCTGTTCGTTGATTCATTTAAATTAAAAAAGAATTAGGAAAATTTAACTATCTTGTGAGAGGCTAACATCTCTCTCTCGGGCAGCTAGATATGTGGGAGGTAGGGAAGAAACACCAACATGATCCAATTAATCTATCTATTTATCACACAATGAAAAGACACAATTTCAACTAATAACAGTAAGAGAATGTCTTAATGCTAACCGCGAAAGTGGAACAACAACGGTAAAACGCGAACGATTAGGAGACTATCGAACTTGATTCTTACCTTAATAGAGGATCTAACCTATCATCCGATTTTATCTAATATCAATTCAATCTCAGTGAACAATCGTCACTTTAAAACTTCTTCCTAAGGAGTTCTTAATCACAATAATTCAAATATGATACCTCCAGTAGCAATCTCACCTGATTCGAGTATATCTCCTCTCCTACTCTCTATTCAAGCAAGAAAACTTCGACTGTATATAGAATTAATTTTAATATCACGAATATCTCTTCTTCCGAAGGGTTGGTTGTGAATAACGCGAATGGATAGCCCAAAGATTTCCCAAGAGTATTAATTGAAGGAACGCGTATAGATCCGTCACAATCTATAATTAATATCGTATATTCCTGTTTCCACATTATACCATTCTAGCTTTAAAAGTAATTACGTTCCCATAATGAGGGGAAAGGGATTTCTAAATATTTACAGTGGGCCACAAAAGTGTTCGTACACTTGCAATTTCTTATAAAATTTAATGTTTTCGACTAATAAAAATTAATATATTGTAATTGTAATTTTTTTGTGATATCTGCAATTTGTTCTTAATGATGTGACATAGTTAATTTTTAGAAAATAGTATAACTATTTTTTTTAAAAATTAATAATCAAAAAGTAACTAAAAAATTACGCCACAAAAGTCTTCGTACACTTAACAAAAATCTCAACTTAGCTTTAAATATTGTATTTCTTTCTTAATTTAGTACTTAGTAGGATATCTTTTAGTGTCCACAACAACTTTTAAGAGTCTTGGTATAGATTTAATCAGTTTTTTGTAATTTCTTCATCGATTTTCCTCTATTCTTCTGTGATTATTGTTTTTACTTCACATTCTGTGTTTATTTGTCATGTTTTCTTTTTTTTTACGTCAAAATCTCACCAAATATGTTCTACTGGGCTAAATAAAGTGATTGAGGAGGTATTTTCATAATTTGGGGACAGTTAGAGAGACACCAGTGGCGTATATTGAGAGCAGTGGGCTTGGCTTCATTATCCTGTTAAAAAATGAAGTCATTTCCAGTATCTAAATTTCTAAATTCTAATTTCTAAATTCTAATTTCTAAATTCTAATTTCTAAATTCTAATTTCTAAATTCTAATTTCTAAATTCTAATTCTAATTTTCTAATTTCTAAATTCTAATTTCTTAAAAAAATAGTTATACTATTTTTAAAAAATTAATTATATCATTTCATTAAGAACAAGTTGCAGATATCATAAAAAAATTACAATTACGATATTTTAAATTTAATTAGTCGAAAACACATTAAATTTTATAAGAAATTGTAAGTGTACGAACACTTTTGTGACCCACTGTATATGAAGTTTTCAAATTAAACTTTGGACATTATAATTATTTTTATTCCATAGCTTTATAATTTAAAGCCAATCTATATAACATAGTTTATTTTTACTAATAACATTTTTTATTTCTCTCATTTCGTTTGTTTTCAATTAATATATTAATAGTTTATAGGTTCTTTTCTCAACTTGTCTCATTCTGCCTGGATCTTAAAATCGTATCTTAATTTATTTTGCTGTTTCGCGACTTATTTGATTATTTAAAAAACTTTTTACTCACAAATTCTCAGGGATAAACAAAAATGTTTTTCCAGCACCCACGGCATCACAATGTCTGCCATTACAGATTTATACAAATTAGTATATAAAAAGTAGTTACCACACACAGAAATAATTTTAAAGTGTCCTCTTTTCTTAAGATTTCAACTTAAAAAATATGTACCGTAAAATCCGGTGTATAACGTGTATTTTTAACACAAAAAATAAGATCGTAATTTGCGGGTGCGCGTTATACGCCCAGTATAAAAATCAGAGCTTTAAAAATAAAAATAAAAAAAAGATGAGCATAGAAAAAATTTAACTTCCCCATGTATGGAAATATTGCTCCTGTAAAAGAAATGACATTCCTTATTAACTTAAAGGGTTACAGCTCAAGAAGTACACTATTTTTCTCTAAATATTGGAATAAAACCTTGAATAAATGACTTCAAAACTTAAAAGCATTGCGCACGTACATTTCAGGTTTCTTCGCAAAAAAAGGGGGTGTGCGTTATGCGGCGAATATACCTTAAGACCACACACAGAAAAATGCAGCTTGAAAGTATAAGGACGCGTTATACGGACTGCGGCGTTATGCGCCGAATTTTTACGGTACATTAAAAAAATTTTTCGTTGTGTACTAAAATTCGCTGGACATCCTACAATACTACAAGTTGTTTACAATCAACATGATGTAGGTGGTCACATCAGAACATTTCCACAAAGAATAAAAAACACATCAATCAACGCTTGATTTCCTATAATTATACATATTATCCAAATAAGTACCCAAATTTTCCTTTCTGGGGCAAGGAGGGGGACTCCCAATTAACATATCTACATCATATCCCATTTCTAAATTTTTCACTTAGCAGATGACCCATAAAAATCATATAGCAACAATAAAAAATATATACACAACAACAAGAAAAGAATAAAAAATTAAACCTATGTGTGCTTTAAGGCATTAGACTTTAAATGAGATGAACTCTATACTGAGTATATGACGGGGTTGCCCGAACAATTCGTCTAAGTAAGTGCGAATAGCACATCTTAACCTTGTGCCGTACGTGATATGCATAGGAATCTCTATCGCTACAGCAAAACCCTTTTAGTATTCCTCGCGACATCCGATCTGCTCTTCAATAGCCGTGCTCTGAATAAGGATGGGACGAGGTACATCTTTATATTTTAATAGTTTATATTATTGAGAAGTTGAATCAAAAGCCGCATGATAAGATTCCATTAAGATTACTTCGGTTTCGATAGCCAATAGCTTTGATGATCCGTTGTCTTGTACTGTAATGTACAGGAAGTGGTGGTTGTGCAGACTTGGGAGGATGGAGAGGTGAAAGAACGAAAATAAAGGCGTGTTGTCATTCTTAATGTATTGCGACGATTGCCGCATGTGTGTAAATGGCGTGTTCGGTTTTTAATGTCGCTTTCAGAAACAAAACTAATGTATGTCTTTAGAATTGATTTCACTTTTTTTCCCTTCTTGTGAACGGAAAATTTTTTTAGTGAGCTGCGGTTTTGTTTGTTGTAATAAACATATAATTATGATTTCCGTAATGTGCTAACGTCAGTAGCGTACACAGACCTCTCATAGGAGGAGAGGGATGCGTTCTAAAAAACACGAAGACGAAAGCACCAAGAGATAATCTCTATGTTAAACATTTTTAAAAAATCTGTTGGTCCATGGGGGTGAATCCCAATCCTACCCATGTGTACGCCACTGGCTAAAGATGATGATCTCGTAAAGCAATAAACACAATTACGAAAAGCAAAAGCATATACACTCGTTGAAGAAACATCTGCATCTAGTATTATACAACAGAGAAAATGGTGGTAAATATTATCATTTATCTTGCTATCAATAAGCAAAGTGGTATTCGTATTCTTGTAATTATTTTAGGTTATTTATCTGTGACAAAAATGCATGCAGTTGTGAGGTAAACGTCAATCGTTCATTTTATACATCTACTAATATATTGTACAATATAAAGACTACAATCAAAATCGAATCTAAATAATAACTACAAAATTTCGTGTAGTTCTAAGATGAACTTATTTTTTTTTTCAAATGTAAGAAACTATTTTGAATTGAGATCACTTATAAAAATCTTCCTCACGAACTATATTTGTATGTATTACTATTTATTATGCATTTTTAGAAATACGTACCTGACAATGAAAACCTATTCTATATATTTCTCACTATAATAAAAGTAATTTATTCAATTTTAATTTTAAAATGGAAGATTGAGGTTCAGTTTATTATTCTTCCTCTAAACGTATTTAATGATATTAATGAGGTTATTGTAAGCCACACGAAACGAAAGAAGACAATTTTATTATCTATTTTCTAATTAGTATTATTTAATTAGCATTTATTAAATCTACAGTATTCATTCGAATCTAAGCATGTATCGATTCTCAGCCGCAGCTCAAATTATCAACACATTTTGGGGAAAAGTTTTTGGGAAATTAAAATGATAATTAATAAGAAGTGAATAATTAATTTATTTTACCAGTATTAAAAACTTTTTAAGATTTTTTCCATTTGAAAAGGATGGAAACTCAATTACACCCATCCAATGAATTTTTCGATTCTAAGCCGCACCCGATTTTCGGTAGCATTAACATTGGAAAAAATGCTGCTGAGATTCGAATAAATACGGTATTTCTTTACTGCAATGACCTTTATTTGAGGTGAGAACTTTTTCTCATGAATTTCGATTTCAAATACGTATTTTAAAAACGACAAAAAATTAGAGAACTTTCATTAGAAGTTTTAAAATTATTTTTTATTGTTTAGTCGTGCTGAAACATTAATAATGAAGAACATTAAAGTACTCAGTTAATGAAATCAAAACTTCATTTAATGCTTACTAAAAAATTATATAATTTTTAAAAATTATTTTAAAAATAACTTTTAAAAACTATTTTAAATAACTTTTTAAGAAAAGAATTATTTAATGTTTGCTTTGAAATTTTCCTCGTAAAATGTCTACTTTTTAAACTTTGACAAATCTGTACATGAATAAATCAAGCTTTTATTGATTAGCCATCGAAATTTGTAAAAATAAAATCAAAATTATAGTTTTACAAAATTTTTTTTTTTTTCAATTCCTACTATTAGCTCACAGTCTCTGTATATTTATTTATTTATCTTCGTGGAATTTTCAATCGTTAATAAAATACATTTTAAAGCGCTCCATTGAGCTTAAATTTTATATACATTATTATTTTGGATGACAATACAGTAATTTAACTATAATTAAGAAAAATTAATTGATTAAAACATTATTTAAAGAATTACAAATACAGCCACGTTGGCATCATTTTTGGCGACTTAGCGACCCTTATGGCGACTAGTGTCAAAACTCGAAAAGGTTCTTTTCTCACGTTTTAAAGCATTCAGTTGAACTGAAATTTTATACACACGATTGTTTTGGATGACAATACGATACTTTAATGATAATAAATAAAAATTAATTACCATTTAATGTTGTGATTCTGTGTCCTATGTATTTACATATTTATATTAATTGTAACTATTTAATAAAAAGTAGCTAAAATAATATTTTTCTTTGTTGATCTAAGTAGGAATTGACGTAATTTTTTTTTATATATATTACTCGGTTTCCTTCAAAATTGCTTTATCTATTGCAAAACTTTCTGAAGTTTATACCTAGTTAACTAACTCTTGTACAAACTAATTTCTAAATAAATATGCTCTATAAATAATGTTCTATAAAGTCCATTATATTAAAGTGGAAATTATTTTTGTGAAAACCATTCAATGCACATACATTATATGCTTTGCTGAAAGCTTATAACGTTTCATTTTTTTCCGTCTAAAACTGAAATTTCATTGAAGTAAATTTCTCACGAAAATTAAGAATTTTCAATGTGTTGCATATAATGTATATTTTGGCCTAATTTATATTTAAATATGAATATTTGTGTGAATACGACTTTAAATATTGAACTTAATAATGTTTAAAGGTTTTCCTTCAAAGATCAAATATATATTTTTAAAAAAGATGCGTTATATTAATATTCTCTTTATTATTATTATGAAACTAAGAAAATGCATATTTTCTCTCTTTGAGAAGACTAAATTAAGGAATATTTATGTCTTACTAAAAATTAATTTTTTAAAAATCTAGATCAACACGAAGATTTAGATATTACAGTAAAATCCGGCATATAACGCGCACCCATACTTTCAAGCTGCAATTTTTAATTTTTAGGTATATTCGTCGTATAACGCGCATCTCATTTTTTTTACGAAGAATCCTGAAATGTAAGTGCATAATGTTTTAAAGCCATTTATTCGAGGTATAGTTCCAAGCTTTAGAAAAAAGCAGTATACTTCTAGAACTACAACCCTTAAAGTTCATGAGGAATATCATTTCTTTGAAATAAACAGTATTTCGATCGAAGTAGAAATCTAATTTTTTCCAAGTTCATTTTATTACTTTAAAACTCTCATTTTTGTACCCGGCGTATAACCAGCACCTTCCAGATACTGTAGGTGTATATCTAGGAGGTGTTGGTATAACGCACACCCCTAAATTTCGATTTTATTTTTTGTGCTAAAAGTGCGCGTTAAACGCCGGATTTTACGGTATATAAAGTCTTATGTTTCGATATCTCAATGCTTATATATCTTGTAGCGATGTTACTTTTAGGAACTATTTTAATGTTTTTAATTATTATTCTGATTTTTTTTTCTAAATGCCAAACATGATCAAAATACATCAATATTATTCAATACAATGTATTTGTTTCAAGAAAAAACGTCAACATTTCACCCCAACCCATAATTCAGAACAAACTCATTCATCCTGTTTGTTTTCCTTATTAATACACGAACGCTTTTTTAGAAGCAATAACACAACTCTCAACGTTCCATCATCATCGATACCTCAATCTAGATACAATGATGATCCTAAAACCTATTATTACTAAAAACATCAATAGCATGTAAATTTTCTGAAACATCTCTATTCGGTAATCTCTCTTGACGTAACAATTTGCTGGAAATTCTCACGTCTTTCTGCGACCTTTCGGTTTCACAAAAGAAACTCGACAATTACGAACGGTGGCAGGCGTTTTTAATCCGAGTTCCATTACACCATGAGGGCAAGGTTCCATGTTTTAAAGAACAATCACTCACCATTAAAATGTCGGCAGGTTCGAACACTTTCGAATTCTGCGGACTCCCGCCTTTTCATACCCTACCAATTAACCTTGTACAATCCCTCACGCAAGACACTTTCATCACGTGTTGAAGGCTTGCTAAGTCAGTGAACTGTAAATCCAATCTCTTGGCACGATTCGTTTAACAAATGGGATTATTTTGTGTCCAGTATAAAAGATTTTAGATCATAAGACGATTGTATTTTTTTAAACCTCAGCCGTCATCCAATTGTCAATAAGAAGCAAAAGATATTTTTTTTCACAAAAGATAATTTCTTCTAAGACATATCCTTCCGCAAATCAGTTCAGTCACGAAAAGAATCGGTTTTTGTAAAAACACTTTCATGTGATGAAATGATTAAAATGAGATGTAAATGATTGTGAAATTTGTCTCATATATCTAAGTGTTAATACGATGGATTTTGTTTGAAGAAAAGTGACATTTTATCGACACCAGTGGAATGACCGGTTAAAAGCTTGAAAGGATTATTTAAAATTAATTTAATTGCAACTAAAATAGCTCACATTTTTCAAAAGTTGGAATTTGAAATTAAAAAAAAATGAAATACTATTTATTACAGTGCATTATATTTACTAAAACTTCATACTGATTTTAAGTTTTTATCTCATCCAATTATTATCACTGTTTGAATTGTATATAGTGTTGTTTATTCCCAAGAAATCACAGGAGATAAACTTTTATTTATATTGTGACCGATTTGTAACAGCTCAGTTTGTAACAGCTCGTTGTTTCTAAATACTAAAAATATAGCAAATATGTAAAGAAGTAGCCTTACCCGCTCGCTTCTCTAAGAATTTCTTGTTGATGTATAACTATAAGTTTTTTATAAAAGTTATTGATAACTAAGTACAGCAATAAGCTCTCAATTGTATTGAAAAACATTCTTTTTGTTATCGCTCTTGATTTAAAAATGACAGAACATGAGTTTCTAAAACGGAAGTATAATTATTTCTTACGCCTCTGTAATCTCTCCCCAGAGGTGATTTCCGCAAAACCCATTTTTAGGGGGTCTCTACTCAACACAAGAAACATATTTATTAAATTTCAAGTCTGCATGTCAAATAGTTCAAAAATGGGAATTTTTATCTACAATGATCCCTTAAGCCCCCACAACCCACTTGGAAGTTGATTACCAAATTTCAATGTGTAGATCTAACAGTTCTAAAGAAGAGATTTTCTTTTATCAATAACACCCCCTTACCCCCTTGGTGGTCGATATCCGTAAAACCCGTTATTAGCTAATATCTATTGAACAGAAGAAACATGCTTATCTAATTTCAAATTTGTAGTTCTCACAGTTCAAAAGCTGGCATTTTTATCTATAACGTCCATTTAACCCCCCTTGGGATTGGATTTCCTTAAAACGTTATTTTAGTGGATATCTACTCATCAAAAGAAACATGCTTATTTAATTTTTAAGCCTGTAGGTCTAATTTTTACAGAGATATCGTGATGAATAAGTGAGTGATTCAGTTCACCCTAAATCATCTTTTTCGCGTTTAATACAATAAATAAATATACAGGAATATCCATCAAATTTTTCATACAAAGCTTAAATAAATTTTGATATTTGACCTCCATATCTTTTGGATTGATGTTTATAATAATATTAATAATAATGCTTCTCTCAATTCTTGACAGAACAATGATGATACTTGATGAATGAAAAGTATATTTAATAATATATTCAAACAGAAGGCATGGCATGTAGAATTCTTTGATGGAAAAAACTATCCGAATTGTAACAAAGCATCTTTTATAAACCATCAAATCCTACATCTTGTAATATAATATTTCACTTGTAAATTATTTTGACTCATTTTGGTTATCATCAACAAGTCAAGAGACGTACGACAGTGTGAAAAGTAAATTTTTTTCCTTCTTTTTGACACGTGTCATAGAAATGATATGCGTGGAGAAAAAAAGACTTAACTTTAAAAAATAACAGAAGTAAATGAAATAGTTTGAATGTGTCGAAGTTGAATTATGTAGCCGAAAACAGCTGAAACATATCTTATGTTTCTTTTATGTTAGTGATGTAACCGTCAGCTTGTCACACAGAGACACTGTGTCCAACTACTTTTTTTTTTTTATTTATGTACAAAGAATTTTTAAATGTCTTAAAACTTAAGTGAGTGTTAAGTTATGGCTATTTTTCAGTGTAACGACCCATTATTTCTATTATTTTTAAATTATCTGATCTGGAAAAGCATATATTAAACCGACCTGACACCGACGTATATATTCGACAAAACCAAGATAACATAAGTAATTTAAAATGTGGAAAATTGATCAAAATATAATTCCTGTTTTACTTTTTTTAATTATTATTTTTTATATATTTTTGTCACTAACACTAAATTAAAAGCATTTAAGAAACACTCCTACACGATGTTTGCATCAGTAAACGGTTTCATATGCTTACCAAAAATATAACTAACTTCATAGCATGTCTTTGTTACCAATGTGATATTACAACTGACAAAACACACACACTTCGTTGCTGCTGCAAAGATTATTCAATAAAGCCTATTTATTACTTCTTGAAAGAGATCTTCGACGAAAAGTGTCATTGAATGATTCCCGTTTATTGGTATTTTTTAAATACAGCACTTTCGAGGCAAATCAAACAATTAGTGATTCATGTTTATTCTTCACGATAAAATAGTCAACCTCCCAATCGTCTTGAAACGATATATTTTCTTCGAATATTTTTGGCTTGCAAGATATGAAAGTTAGTTAAAAATTAGTTCCTCCCATAAAAGGGTCGCTACTCCACTGTTGTCTGTTATCACTAACCGTAACCGTTACAAAATAAAAGAATAAATAAAAATAAATAAAAAAAGAATATCAATTCGTACTCGTACGACACCGACAGCAAAAAGCAAAATTGATATATTTCATTTCTTGACAAAGAAATTCCCTCCAAATTTTTAGTACAATATTCTTAAATAAATAAATTTCTAAGAGGAATTTACCATGACCAGGCCACTTAAAAAGGCTGGGTGGGCCGCAGGTTGAGTATTGCTGGCCTAGAAGTTTAGTAAGAATCGCGAATATATAGAACCCGTTAGCAAGTATTTTTAAGTCGTGATCAGTATTCTCTTTAAGACATTTCCGTGAATTAAAATTACAACATACATACAAGAATTATGCACCAGTGTATCGCTGATCGAAATTTCTACCAATGATATTCGTCGTACTAACGGCATAAAATTCTTACTTCTGATAACGGCATAACACAATTGCGACATTCAGTCCACGTGCTGGAAAGTGGAAACCAGTCGTCATGTAACAAATTAAGAAGTTATTTCTTGTGGACATGCCATTTTGTAAGCCTTACGAGACGCTGACTTACCTCATAAAATGAGGAATATATATGAATGACCCGAAGCGAACCTTGATGATGGGTTACTGGAAGGTGGGATTTTTCAGTAAGCTTATGTAAAGGTTATTTAATGTACTACATCAGCTTGGAGGAGAAGAAAAAAACTAAATGAATGCTGTGGGCGTGGCATTGAAGATTTAATTACTCCCAGCATGCATCAGTGATGGATAGCATGAGAAACGAGAACTACCACATGGAACGGTTTTGCTGGTTTTGAACTAGAAATTCATCCTGAAATGTCGAACAGGTGTGTGCTTCTTATACCTCCCATGTTGTGATCGGCTTCGTTGTTTTTTAGTAAGGAAAAGAAGGATTGTGGTGCTAATGCTTTTTGTTTTAGGCTAAATCTTTCTCACGTTTTCGCCTAAAGTTTCATTCAAAAGTGAACAAGGGCACTTGATATAGCACTTGAATGTAATTCAGTATTATAGGATTTTTTTTTTTTTTTTTATAAAAGTTATTTTGTATATAAATTTCTCTCTCTTTTAAATCTAGCGGAGTTAATATTTTGTTATTAGTAAATGGGGAATTATAACCCATTTTAATTGCCTGATTTTAAATTGTTCACACATTGTTAGATTATATTTTAATCATCACTCTCATATGAAAGGAAACAAGATAGTCAGTACAGTATTTTCTTTTCTTAATTATTTACTATAAAGAAAAACACGAACAAAAGAGTGCATACGTTTAAGATTAGAAACTTTGCATTCATCAGAGACTTAACACTACATTTTATTTTCTTTCTTTCTTTCTTTTTTTTTTACAGAATTTGACTTAGAAGCTTTCGCGTTTCATCATAAACAATGAATTTATCAAAAACAATGAAGCTCTGAAGAAATATATTTTGAACTTATAATAAATTCTAAGGAGATAAATATTTATACTTAATATTGTGAGTTTGAATTCATGATATTCTCATACGTTCTAAAGTTATTTTTATATTTATTTCTCTGAAAAATTAACCTATGTTGTATATATTTTGTGATGGTCTTACCCCTGAAGACGCTTCTTCATTATCTTGTCTACCTAAAGCTGTGGGAGGGAACGATGCATGACCAAAACTTTCCATGATAAAAAAATCTAATTTATTATTATCAGTTATAATATTCCACAATAAAGTAATTTATAAAAGGAAGCCCCCTAGGAGTGAGAGATATAAAGAAAGCAACTACCTTAAGTAAATAAGACCACGTAATCAGATTAGTTTAGCTTTCATCAATCCTATCCTATTAATTCTGGATCCACTAATTTAGTCTAGTAGCCCAAATCCGTCCTTTAGTCAAGATGCGTAAATTCTAATTCTTAACATAGTAACACTGCATTCAGATGCTCCGCTCCTTCTGACCTACCATTATTAATCTCTAACTTTATATATTCTTACTAATTTGCATCTCAGGGTTTTTTCTTGAGAGGGATGGCTGTGAAATAAACGCGAATGCTAGCCCAAAGGTTCTCCAAGAGGATTAGTTGGTGAAGGTCGCGTAAAGACCCGTCGCAACTGAAATATATTTCTTATTTTCCCTTCAATTGACGCTTTTACTTTGACGAGGGACAGTGGTCTAAATTCATGCGACATCATTAGTCACATGATAAATGCAATCTCGTGTTTTCCAGCCAATCAGCTCATGAGCCTCACTGTTGCCAACTTTTGCTTATTAGAGATATTTTCTTTTAAAAAAATACATAATTGTTATCAAAAATAACGCACATAGGTACACAAAATACACTTGGTTTAAAAGTAAGTGTGCAACATACGAAATTATTATTGAAAAACCTACGAATTTATATATTTTTTATTATTATTATTGAAAACCCTTTTAAGGATTCTGAATACTTCAACATCTTTACATAATTATCAAATTTGAAATTACATTTGGATTTTGCAAATAGAACAACAAGTGCAAATCTAACGTCAGCTTTGGATTCCACAGAAAACACGTAATTACTTTATAACGCGACTGTCTTGGGTTTTGCCGATTTCTTATGATTTAGATTTCCATACACGTTCTTGCTAATGCATTATTGAGGCTACATTACTTCGTCTTGTACTGTCTTTCTTGTTTTCTTATTGTCCTACTTTATAAGTTAAATTTAGTATTACATATATTCAAATTTGAACGGGATTGTTTCTTCAGATCACTAGAAATCTAATGAAACTTCAAAGAACACATAAAAAAAAAAACGAAATGCAAGATTTTTTATTTATTTATTTGACCGTTTAAAGGCGATTTTATGCTTTAAAGTTCAATTATTATTGAGGTAATAGGGCTGTTGATGAGTGACTATCAGCTGACACTATCATGCTAATGACTAGGGCAAGTAATCGACATCATGGTCTGTTCTCCACTATATAAAGCTCAATTGACCTCACGATGACAATTCTATCACATTTTCACAATCGGCATCAGAAACCATAAAGAATACATTAAGAATTCAATGAAAAAAGCACCAGAATTGATTTGAAACATGGTTGCACTTCCGAACCTCACTAACTACAGGTTAAAACCATAATAAGTTTCGATAAGGATCTTCTGGTTTATAATAAGATCAATTGTCACATGTTTTTACACCAGCTTGCGTTAACAATACAGAATCCACAAAATCGCAGAATCACGAGGGCGGAATTACAAATCGTACTCTCGCATTGTATACGACTTTTAATGTCATCATTAGACAAGGTTAATTGCCTTCCGTCGCCTCCCGCTGAGAGAGGGCTCGTGCAGGATCGTTTTTCAGTGCACCCGCCAATTAGGTCTGCGAGGAAAAGGTCAGTTTGAGTTTTTTTTTTTTTTTTTACTTCTTTTATGGCAATACACGAATTGGGTGGATGCGATGGTACGTGGCAAGCGTGTGTTATCAGATGTCTCAAAAAGCATCATGAATGTGCGTTTTTTTCGAGTTACC
Organism: Trichonephila inaurata madagascariensis; assembly: GCA_019973955.1. Taxonomy (NCBI): domain Eukaryota; kingdom Metazoa; phylum Arthropoda; class Arachnida; order Araneae; family Nephilidae; genus Trichonephila; species Trichonephila inaurata. Next base: position 292,653 of record BMAV01023676.1, read on the forward strand.
CCCTGTCATCTACTTAAAAGAACATAAAAATAGGTCGTTTTTCTTTCACACACATTAGACGTTGCAGAAATGTGTCGTAAATATAACTTATAGGGAGTGCTTTCTTATGAATTTTTGGGGAAAAAAGATCACGTCATATCCTGTTGGTGGCAATTAATTTTCGCCAGAGTCATCGCGTTAAAGAAATGTAAATAAATTTGCTTGACCCAATGTTGACATGGATGGCCCTGCGTATTATCTGTCCGCAAATGGAGTTTTAAATGTCGGTGGTGATGGAAATGGAATGAAATATCAGTGGCGCAAATGACAACACTTCGTCGAAATTAGGCAATGAGCATAGATCTGAATGCATTTGCACTCCTATTTGATTACACGCTGATAGAAGTGTTAATTGAAACCTGGAATGTGGTTACAAGAAGTAGTGTGGGAAAAAAACCCGTGAGTTACAAAAAAGGCTAAGCAAAGCTATTCCGAATGCTTTTTTTTTGCTTGAAAAAGAATTTAGATTTTTTTCTTTCATTTCTTATTACCAGAGATTTAATATATTTTGAAAACTACGTAGTAATAAAAATGAATTACTTAAATGTGATATGAAAATTTATTGGGTACTTTTCAGTTAGCCGGGCGCAAATGTCGCCAATTATGAACCAAACGCGAATGAAGTCGCCAAGCGAAACGAATGACAAAACTGTCAACGGAATAAAAGTCGAAAACGTTCAACTATAAACAAACATTAATTAATAGTAAGCAAAACAAAGTCAACTATAAACAAATATTAAGTAATAGTAAGCAAAACAAGGTCAACTATAAACAAATATTAATGAATTGTAAACAAAACAGTTTTACCCAAAAGGAATGCTTATAATCACTGGGGTAGCTAGCTCTGAGACGGCCCTGTATCAAAATTTCTTTGTGTGGGGGGCTCTTTTTAAAATATGAGTGCCCTATTAGTGGCCCCAACACGTGCAGTTACACATGTTGGGGCCCCGTATCATTGATACGGCGGTAGCTACGCTCCTGCTTATAATTATTGGTTTTTCCAAAATACAGTGATGTCCTTCAGAATTTGCTTTAATAGATCGTTTACTCCTCGGCTCCACATAAATTCAGCGAGGAATTTTTATCATTTTTAAAACAATGATTAAAGTGGAGGAGAGAAGGGAAAATGTGCTTTGTTTTGAATGAATTCAGAAAATAGATCACATGGTCCCAAACGAACATTCCCTTTATGGTTGTAAGAAATTTGGCGGATTTTCTGCATTATTTGGCGATTTTTCGCTTGCGCCGGCTAACGGAAAAGTGCTGTTTGCTGCATATTTAAGACCTCTCTACTTTTCATGTTTCAAGTATGTCTGTGAACATACAATTTGAGTTCTATTCTTACAGATAAATGAAACAAAACCGAGCATTACGTGCTAGAACAGGAATGGGCAAATAGCAGCCCTGAAGGAATTTTTTGCGACCTATTGAAACCGTCGAAAAACTCAATAGACGGAAAATGTTCACTATATTTGGGATACTTGTGAGGAAAGTTCAAGATCAATAAAAGTAAATACAGATGCTGACTGTTATGAGAATTTCAGCTAGCAATCTCACTCCTGATTTCAAACCAATTGTACATGTGAGTCTCATTATAATTAAATGCACTTGCAGCTGTAGATATAAAATTAGCACAATAAATAAATGGAATAAAAAAATGCCTGTATTTTATTTAAATCGTGCTTTCTTTTTATGGGGTACTAAGATGCAAAGTTAACTGCAATCATTTTAATCCTCCTGTATCCTGCCCGAACCCAAACAATTGTCCGCTCTTGAGCTGGGAGATAGAGATGTATTTTTTACTCATAAGCGGATCCGAAATCATATCGTTCTTTGAACAGTAATGCGACATAACTCTGAATAAGATACGTTATGGGTCTCCTGGATTTAATAGTTTCTAAGCTTTCACGATACAAAAATTGTTATTGAAAAGCATGAAGATGCACGCACACAGTGATCTATATATATATAATGGATGTTTGTAAAAATGACTGTTCAACCCATCACTATGAAAATTGGCATGCATATGTAAAAAAAATTTTTTTTTTTTTTTTTGTAGAGAAGGCTTTGGGCTACCCTCTTTTTTCCAGTTCCCAACCAGGTAGCGCTACAGTATATCAACTTCTTCACCGTTCAATCAATCGTCAAGTTGCCAACAGGGTCGCCAAAAATGATGCCAACTTGGCTCTATCGCCAACATTTTGCTATGTTTCCATTGAACCACCATTATAATGTAAGGAACGGCGTTGCATGCGAATATTACAATTTTAGCATAAAATAAATACAATAGAAAGTAATATCACATCCAGATATAAATTATTTACACTAATTTAAGCATTCATTACACAAAATTTGGATCTATATGTTACTTCTGAGTAGAGATCAACTTAGGAAATTGTTTTCAAAAATCGACTCTTAAGGGAGTAACAGGGGCGTTATAAATAAAATAAGAAATCCTTTTTATCTGCAATTAGAGTTACGGACTTAACATTTAACAATATGATATTTTGTTCAGCTGAGATATGAAAAAAGCTTTTTCTTTTATTTAATTTGTAATTCACGTAAAATTAACTCATTAAAAACTTCTTTATCCTTCAATCTGTATTGTTTAATTTTTCAATTCACCCGTGTGAAGAACGGGTATACCAGCTAGTGTGTTATAAATTTAATATATTACTATTTTTTTATTAAAGAAGAAATACTTATATATTTAAAGTTGAAGTTGAAATTATTCTGTTCATTGCGACATTTCTAATCAGCATTAGATTTTTAATAGCGCACGATCATTATTTAGAGAAGTTCCAATTCGTAAAGTTATGAGTTTTTTTTTTTTTTTTTTTTTAACTAAGGTTTACAAAATATATTTTAATACATAAATTAGATTGATTATTTGTTGTATCTTATTTCACACATTATCAAAAGAGCGAAGATACATTGCTTATAATTTAAGCATAGCAATGTAGTATCGGAAAAATTCCAGTGCCGAAAATTCATGAATTTTTTTAAATGAGAAAATAGTCAAAATTGTTTTTTTTTTAGTCTATGTAAATGTGGGGAAACAAAAACTATCACCGATAATGGGAAATACGAAAATTCCGATTTAAAAAAAAAGAAAATCACACGGATATTTGTTGATACAAACAATTTTTTTTTAGTTCCAGTAACCATGAAACATGTTTTCTTTGTCAAAAGGAGCTTCAAAAAAGTTCGTAGTGTGTTGTCTATAACAATAGAAGTTGTTCAGTTAAAACATTTTAGTATGTGCTGTGGTGATGAAACTTACTTCCTGCTTAGTAATGACAAGAAAGTTGTTAACAAAATGTCACTGATAAAAAAATGCCGTGAATTTCTTTTTAGTAAGGGTTGAAATATGTAGTTACTATCTTATTTCCAAAATGCTTAAAAAAAACAAAAACGAAAAAATATTAAAATTTCTTAGTTAAAGACAAGCCAATAAAAGAATATTACTGAAAAAATAAGCTTTGAAAACCGAATATTGAAAGCAACTTGCACGTGTGGTTACAAAATGTTCGAAACTTTTAATTTTATGAATTTTATTTCAAACTTTTCTTGTTTAAAATTATATTTTGGTTTTTTTTTTTTCAAACTAGTACTTATTATTATCATTGTTTCAAAATATCGATTAATCAACTTAGTATCTACCGAATTATTCTAAAAAGGATCTTTTGAATTTTTACTATTATATGTAGTAATCATAATCATAATTTTAAAAAGGAATTTAAAAAGATAAAATAAAATGAAAATAAAGGAGTGGCACTTTTCCACAATTTAGTCACTTTAAGACCATTCATAAAAAATAAATTTCATTTGGAATCTCAAATCATGTCTCGCTGGAACTAAACTTTTTTCGACGCTAAAAACATAGCTTGGTACCAAATATACATTTATAGTTGTAATTTGGTCTATTAATTATTAGTGTCTTTCGTGTTTAAGTTAACACCATCGGATAATATATACACACACATTTATTAATCTCGAGAACGGCAAGACCCTCTGTGGTTCATCGCCTCGGAGTAACTGCTCGAAACTGAACCAGTAGGGTTGCCAGATACAATATAAAATATTTACAAAGAAATGCTACAGAGCTAGCCGCCACACATTCATATTTTAAATCATAGAACTAATTTTTTTTTTTAAAGATTATTAAATTTCTAAAATACACTCTGACTCTACATTCCTATATTCGTATTAAATCTTTTCAAACTAAACTATCAGGAATGACATTATAGTTTTGCTGTAGATTCATTTAATAGATTTTCAGTTGAAAATATTTATTCGATAAACTTGCTTTCAGCTATAAAAGTAGCCGAGTCAAGTCTAAAATTATTTATCTATTTTTGAAACAAGCAATATGACATATGATAAGCATCTTATGACATATTTTACAATGAAGAATTCATATAAATATTTATAATTTTATTTATCTTAATTCTCTTAAAATAAATAACCGTGGCAAATAAATACTGTTAAAAGAAGATTCGAACTCATAACAATATACTTATCGAATACAAGTTTTTAAGTACAACTATTTATAATGTTCATAATTACTGATTGTTATAATTCTTTTTTTAAAGTGACCATACATAAACAAGAATAAACGTTCTCTTCTTAATCTTGTTCTCCGTTATCAAACGGATCGGTCAATGAACATCTCTTCTAAACCAAACAATTGAATTGCGTAGTTCACTTTTCAAGCCTGATTGAACAAAACGCATCCCCAATGGGAACCTCGAACCCTGTGTCCTCATCCAAGCATGTGAGCAGAAGAACCCGCACAGGAGTTCGTTTAACCAAGGATTTGCCCCATGCTGATCCCCTCTGTTGGGGGTAAGCTTTTTCAACATTCTCAAATGACTAGATAATATAATCTTGATTAAATAGAATGAGCTTTGGGTTGTTTCCTATAAATCAAAGATGTAGCCCATAACAATTATTTTTATTTTTTTTAAATTTCTTTCCTGGAAGAAGGTCGCATGCCATCACCTGCGATATTCCATCTTTTAACCTGAAGACGGGTTTTCCCTAATAAATCCATCCTTCCATCCATCACAGTGAAAAAGTTTGTGGCTTTTCCTTTTCCCACTCTTTTGCCAAAACGCTGTTGCGGATCGTATAACATTTTTCACCTTAAGTGTGTAGCGAAATGTCTCTCCTAATTGAAATGTTTGGCTATGAAATTCAAAAAGGATGACGCACGAGTAGTTTAAATTGGAGTCGGCGGGAATAAACAGTGGAGGTTAGTCGCTGAAGATGGTAGCCAAGAAGGATGGCGAGGTGTCACATGCTGACAGCTTAAAGAGCTCCGTAATAAATTTGTCTCGACCAAATAAACAGTTGGGTGACATGAATTTAAAAAAAAGGGCACTTTATGCTGTTGGTTTTTGCGGGGAAAATGAAGCACAGAGTGTTTAGATTTATCCTTTTATTTATTGTTCCTGTACGCGTGACCTCGTGTTGCATTTCTAGTTGTTTGTAAGTGGTCACTTGCCAGTTGTTTACCAAACATCCAGATTTTAGGCCGGATAGTAAATTTAAATTATTACACTCCTGAGACTTGGGTGTGATATTTCATTCTATTCTTTCCGTAGTTTTAGATACACTCGCAAATTTAAACCATCATTCGTTTTCGGTTCCCCCTCCCACAATTTATAATTTACTTAAATAAATATACTCCCTGGAATACACTTATTATGAAATTTAAAATTAAGTAATGTTATGCCTCGTTGATTTAGTAAATCATAAAAAAATATACAATAATTTTATACTCGATTTACTGTAGAATTTTAGAAGCAAAGTAGCTGTACTAAGAATTTTGGAAACAAGTTTCATGGGTTTTATTATATGAAATATGCCATTAAAAAAAGCCGTAAAATTATTTATTTTTACTGTATACATATTTGTATTACATTTGTCCTACGATTTGGGTATCAATATTCTACTGGAAATAATTATTTGAAATGTTCTTAAAAGCTTCAATATGACATATTTAATTGTAACATTTAACACCATTTTCTTCATTCTTCATGAATGATGCACATTTTTTAAGATAAATTTATGGATAAATAATTTTCATTAATGAACCGATTGACATTCAAATTAGGAAACTTTAAAAAGTTGCAAAAGTAACTTTTGAAAGAGTTTATATTTTTAAACTGAATGGGAAAATAAAGCTTATGCTCTCATTTCAAAAAACCCTCAGAGAGCTCACCTTCTTTAGGTGAGAACGGGTGTCACAATCCTGAGGTGCCTTAGTGATCTTTTTCTTTTCACAAGAGGTTTACTATCTTTGGTAAACACGGGTGTCACAAACCCGGGGTACCCTAGTGATCCTTCTCTATTTTCGGCGCTCCTTGCCATTTCAATTTCCTTTTTCTTCTTTTCACGTCGAGACCACGGACCAATGTTCTTTAAGATGTACATAATTAAATCGTTGTACTATTTATTATTAACATATTTTGGTTTACATTTTCTATTGCGTTTTAATTTAGTTTCTTTTTCATATATTTCTTTCAATACATTGATTATGTTGCTTTACTTTTTTCGACTAACACCATTGGCTTGCCAACCCGCATGTTTGCCGTGTGCGGCGTCCCGTAAGAAGGAAAATGGTTTTCTGAGGATCCTTTGCGTTCCCTTTGGCCCACGCTTCTCCCGTATGGAGGAGATTGGTGGCCTGGGGATACCTCTGCGTTCCCTTTGTAGTCCAGTCATATTAGTCAAAAATAAGGGTCAGCTACAGAATGAGAGATAATAAACTGAAAATTGTGGTATAGACCTTTATTTTTGCACTCTAAATTTTTTCTCAAAAGTCTCATAAAATCTCGTGTCCGCGTCTTAAGATATTTAAGGTCAAAGGTAAAAAAATAGGGGTTTTTTTGCAAATGTCTCGTTTCTTATGGCTTAATGCTATTTACATTTAATATAAATATTGTAGAGAATAAAATTTTCTATAACTTTTTTTTTTGTTTGAAACATTTTTTATACATCAAACCATTTTTGAGATAAAGGGTGTTGAACGTGCAGCGCTTAGCTATCTATAGTATAATGCAAGATCAACCGTTAGTTACATGATACATTACGCTGTATAAAGTCTATAAACCTTAAAAATATATATAGTTATAAACAATTGGCATTTTTTATGAATTTCTATATTAATTTAGTAACAGATTTCATTAATCAAGTATATTTCTTAATAACTCTCATCTATGCATGTAATTAAAAACAGTTAACTGAAATTAAAGACTTTAATTACATTTTAATATATACTAATTACATTTTAAGTGGAAAAAATATGAAGTCCAATTTCTTTAAAATGTATAAACCTTCCAATTTGTTTATTTCTGTACAGAGAGATTATAACTGGACCTGCGGACCCCTATTATACGAATGTTCTATTTATAGCTAGTTAAAAGACAAATGTTTACCTGTATACTAAAGACAGATTCCCTTTTCAACAAATTAGTTTCTACTAGCCCCGTTTATTCTTTTGTTTTAAATTGTGTTTTGGCAACGACAGACGTAAAATTTTGATAGTTATGGCTGATTTGTGTTTTATATGTAATGAATCTTTATCACAAGGTGATCCTGTTAATGTAGCGCTGGTTTAAAAACTTTAAAAGCAGCCAGTATCGAACGAAATGACGGACACATAGATTTTTTAAAATTCTTCGACCCCGAGAATGTACATACTGAGTGCCGAAAAGTGTACATTAGTAAAAATTCGATTTCAACATCGAAATGACACATTGAAAACAGCAAATATTTATCAACACCTAGTGTACCTCGTAAAAGAAGTGAAGGGTTTGATTTCAAAAAGCTCTGTTTATTTTGGAGTCATGTAGCTGATGAAGCAAAAGAGTCTAAAAAAAAAAGAATACAGGCGCAAGATCAGTAAAGTGAGTACTCTTGAATTTAAAGACAATGTTTTAAAAAAAAGCAGAACGTAGTGATTCCATAGGAGAATTAGTGAAAGATTATGATTTGATTGCTTCTGAAGCAAAATATCATACTTTCTACTAGATTAATTTATTAAATAGACTACCATCTACTGAAAAAAAGCCTTGCCAAGATAATCAAGTCTCAGAAGCTATGGCAGAGATTTTTAATTACATCGAAAATCGCAATGATTCGCAATTTACATTGAAAGAGCTCAGAGATGTCCTGACGGGGTATGTACCAAATGATAAAACTATAATTATGAGACTTCAAAAAAAGTATTTGACATATATAATAATTACAACAAAAGTAAAATTTTTTACAATCATATTTTTTCGGGATACACAAGCTAATATATTATCAAAGGCATAATAATAAATGATAATAAAAAAGGGAACCCGAAGAAGAACGATTACGAATTGTAGAAGCTGCAGCAGCTATTATTCGTGAAGACATCGGTCATCTGTTGTTGAAATCAAATCTTATCCACCTCCAAGTAAAATGTTAATCAAGGAAAATCAAGAAAGATAAATCAAGAATTACCAAAAAGTCTTGCATTTTTTACAGGATGTCATAATGAAAAACAGAAAAGGAAAAATAGCTAATTCAAAAACAAAATGCACGTCAATAAGTCATGCAATAATGGCTGCATTACAAGAACGATAATTACAAGAACGATAATCACAGCTACTATCAAGCCTTTCTGTATTTCTTCATAGAATATATAGATCTGAAAGACAAATAGATGTGCTACATAGCTTGGAATTTTCAGCTTCGTATGGTAAGACTGTACAATACGAAATTTCAACAGCTTACCATCCACAGCCTCGTATTTTATCATCCGAATCAGGCGCGCTAGTACGATATGGTGGAGACAATGCCGATGTAAATGTCCATACTCTTGATGGTAATAATACTCTCCATGTTACGGGGATGATTAAGATTGTTACTCCAAAAGATATATATTGACCGTATACAAAGATGTACAACCAAACCAAGTACAAAAAAGTTAGCAGCAATATCACATAAAGTCTCTTCTAACATATGAAAAACCAATTGTACCTGGATACAGTAGAATTCAAGTCAAAAATCTACATGATGATCGAGTATTAACTGAAAAGAATTTTAATGGAGTTGATTTTTTGTGCTTATACGGAAAGTGTGGAAGAATATTTCATCGTTGTCTGGGTGGAACAGCATTCTCGAATAGCTCACTAAAAATAATAAGGACTTTTCTTCTTCTCAGGTTATGTTTCTTTCTTTTATTGATCATCCTGCCAGTAACGTAGACACAATTTATACTACTTTACATTGAGCTGCAAATATTGCCAAATTACATGGCCAAAAAACGGGTTTAATTACTTTTGATCAACCTCTCTACTCTGAAATTACTACTCTAAAGTCGCTATTACTCCAAAAGGAAAATAGTATCTGTTGATACCATGAGAAAAATAGGCCAGAGGTGATGTAAATGTTATTATCGTAGAAACAGCTATTGAAGAATCGGAACAACATAAGACAGCCGTCATAGTAGGAAAAGATATTGATTTGCTCGTCATTTTAATTGGACGTACTCAATCACATTGTAATGATTTCTCTCAGCTCTGGGTTAACTATTTATTTCAACATGAAATTCATCAAAATAATAAATAAAAGGGTATATTCTAATTACAGTTCAATATCAATTTAGAGTCTCTCTCGCACTCTCTTCCGTTCCTGGATTTTCCAAGCCAGGAGACCGCTGTACTTCGCGGGCTCGTTATCGCTCTTCCTATCGCTCAAGGGACGGCCGAACCGCTCCCTTCAAAGATCCAGTCTTTTTTCTCTTCCTTGTCCGGACCCTCTCGCCCGTTTTATATCATCTCTTTCTCCTAGTCAGCCACCGATCATCTCTTTGTCGGCCTCAGTCCCCATGGTCCTGCTGCCGCCTTCCGGTCTCGGCTTCCCTTGATGTCATACATCTCTGCCGCGCCCAATTCGGTCTCGTTTCCGCTAGTCCCAAAGAGACGCTAAGGCTGGGTGTACAGTTGTATGTTCTCCGACGCGGCGGCGTCACCGAGTTCTGGGAAAATGAACACACAATGATAAGGCGCCTCTTTTTGACAGTCCGGTCAGCTGGGCAAAAAAGGTGCCGAAACTCGACCACCTAGCTACGAAATTCCTTCCCAACAATTAGGGAACTTCCCAGATTTTTCGCAGCTTCTGTCGCAAGGGATCTGTTGGAAAATAGGGGAAAGAGATATGCTTCGTCACAACATCAAGAAGAAGTGTTATTTAAAAAAGTTGGCAAAGGGAATGTTAAAACTCAAATTTATTCGTACAAAAGTTTTGATAAATATCTGCATTGTAAAAAGCACATTTTGTTTCTGCACACATTTAATGGCTGTTACACTACATCTGCATTTTTTTAAAAAAGGGTAAAACTTTCATTAGAATATTAGACAATCTTCCGAATTTGGATCAACTAGCTTAAGTTAGTTATAAAAGAAATATATACTTGATTAATGAAATCTACTACTAAATGTAACGTAATAATTAATAAAAAATGTCAAATGTTTTTAACTACGTATATTTTTAAGGTTCATAAACTTTATACGGCGTATTATATCATGTGACTATCGGTTGACCTTGCATTACGCTGTAGATAGCTAAGCGCTGCGCTTTCAACGCCCTTTATCTCAAAAATGGTTTGATGAATAAAAAATGTTTCAAACAAAAAAGTTATAGAAAATTTTATTCTCTACTATATTTACATTAAATGTAAATAGCATTAAGCCATAGGAAACGAGACATTTGTAAAAAAAACACAATATTTTTTTACCTTTGACCTTAAATATCTTAAGACGCGGCTACGAGATTTTAGGAGACTTTTGAGACAACATTTAGAGTGCCAAAATAAAGGTCTATACCAATTTTCAGTTTATTATCTCTTATACCGCAGTTAAACCCTAATATAACTGGACTATTGGCCCACGCTTCACTGTAGACGGGCGGCAGGAGTGAGCCCGCTACTTTCAATCGGCTGGTGGTACCTCTCTTCGGTTTCCCCGAAGAGACACTGCTGTAAGGTTAATGCTGTAGAGAGAGAGATATATAAGGGGTGTCGGGTTTACCCGCTGGATCCTCGCCCTGATGTTGTAGCATTATATCCTGGGTGTATTCCAGGTAAGCACCGTGCCTGGTTTTTGCCAGATGACCGGCACACTGCCTCCCTTGTTGGATGGAGTGGTGGGTGGAGACACGCCAGGACGAAGTTGTTTTTCGCTTTTATGGATCCGAATATGCTGTGCCCGTGTAAAGGCCTTGTTTTACCCACTTTCAACATTGACAAAGTTTCAACGATTGCTGGATTTTTATTACTATCACTCCCAAACAACGAGATGTCAAAGAAATCGCCTTTTGCCGTTCACAAAGCCCTTATTGGAATAGGTGGTGAACAGAAATCTGTAAAACGGTTATGTTCCGGGGATCTACTCATTGAAACTAACTCCGCTATTCAAACAAAGTCTTTTCTCCTCGCCAAAACCTTTTTAAACTCGTCTCTCTCTCTTTAAGTGTAACTCCACACAAATCTTTAAATTCTTGCAGAGGTGTCATTTCAGAACCTGACTTGTGATGAGCGTTCCTGAATCAGAAATACTTGAAGGCTTCTCTGATCAGGGTGTTACTCAGGTCAGAAGAATCACAATAAAAAGAGATTCTACAATAATTTCCACAAAACATTTAATTTTGACATTTAGTAGCACAAAACTACCAAACACAATAAAAGCTGGATACCCGAATTGTAAAATCTGCCCCTATATACCAAATCCTCTGCGCTGTTTTAAGTGCCAGAGGTTCGGACAATCACAAACTTCTTGCCGCGGTCAACTTACTTGCTCTACATGTGCATCTGTTGGACATGCTTCCACAGATTGCATTCTAGAGCCTAACTGTTCTCAAGCCCATTCCGCCGATTCAAAACTCTGCCCCAAGTGGAGAACTGAAAAAGAAACTCAAGTAAACAAAACCAATAAAAAATATCTCGTATTCTGAAGCCCGAAAATTAATAGTCCTACAAAAATCTCAAACATATGCCCAGGTTGCCAAAACATCAACTGCAACGACAACAACCCAAACAGATGAAATCATTACAAAAATAGTCTGCCCACCTTTAAAATTACTGCAACCATTAATATCCGTTCCGAAGCCATCTATATCTTCCTCAGTCAATGCAGTTACTAAACCCTCTACATCAACTCAGGCACAACTCTTACCATTCACATCTTCTGTTACATCATCATCAGAATCTCAACCACCTATTCCTTTAACAGATAGTGCTTCCGCCGCATCTAATAGTTTATCTACCTCTGCTGCATCTTCCTCATCCAAAGTATCAATATTTACTCCCTTACCAGTATATCCTGTTCTTCAAATTACCACCACTACATCCAGTACCATACCTTCTGCTTCCCAAGATGCAAAACTAACTTCAAAACCCTGTAAAAAATACGTCCTCCTAAAAACACAGGTAACACTATAAAACCAAAAATAGAAATTAAGATGTCTCTTCATAAGCCTAGGAAATCAGCATCGGTAGAATACACAACGGATGAGGAAGATATGATCATATACGACATAGAAGAAGAGGTCTATTATTAGTCCAGTCATATTAGGGTCTCACTGAGGAATGAGAGATAATAAGCTGAAAATTGGTATAGACCTTTATTTTGGCACTCTAAATGTTGGAAGATTGTATTATTAAAAGATTATCGGACGAATATTGGCAAAATGAGGGTTGGGAAACGTGATCAATATTCACACACGTTGACCCCAACCCGTGTTAGAAATAGTTCAAATTTATTCTTTACCTTTTTATTTTTATAAAAAAATTCTGAATTAACTGTACAGAATTTTAAAACCAATTTTTACATTTAAAATTGACGTATTTCAATTTAATCTTTCCTTTATGCATTACTTAGGTCTAAAACAATTTAATATTTCAAGATCTTAATTGGCTTGGTGGGGGTAATTCCCTACCAAAAATTGTTTGCTTTTACAGTTAGAATACTTTTTTATACATGTTTTGATGTTTTAATTTTTACTGTGAGTGTATATTCAATATTTTTTAGATGTTTTAATCATTGTTTTCATATTTTAACACATGTGTTTGGCGCAGCTTAGCCAGGTTTGGCTCTTGCGCCATTAACCCAAACACTCACTCACTCATTTCAAAAATCCTTTTTTTTTTAATTGAAAGTGAAGAAAAAAAAGTTACTTCTTTTTCTTAAAATCTTTTTTTAAAGCAATATATAACCGTATTTACTCGAATCTAAGCCGCGCTATTTTTCCAGTATTAATGCTACTGAAAATCGGGTGCGGCTTAGAATCGAAGGCAAATAATTTGTTGGATGGGGAAAGTTGAGATTCTGCTCCTTTCAGAAGGAAAAATGTAACCGTCCATTCTGGCCACTTGTATTGTTGACTTGTCGAATTCCGGTTCATCTCCAGTTTTCAGTCTATCCGAAGCATCGTTGTCTGCTAGTAATTAGAAATTTTTTTTGTATTCGCTATCTTTTTATCTAAGATATTTATAATAGTATCAAGACGGGTTCACTATGGCGCAAGTATGAAATAAGAGGCAATTTTATATGCAGATAAAAACGAAGACAGAGTTGTGACAACTGAAAATTTGACAAAGAGGAAACAAATATACGTCGATGGCGTACACAAAATGATATAATTTTTGATTGTAAATGTTCAACAGTTTTTAATAATTCTTCTACATTCCTTAAAAAAATGTTGCGTAAGAAATGCATTGTTGTTGTTGTTGTTACTAATGCCACCTGTCTGACGATGTCAGAGTGAGGCCCGAGGAATTCTTCGCGGCAAAGAGCTAGATGTACACCTCTCCTAACCCGTAGCTTTGAGCACCATACAGGTGACAATTCGTTTTGGGTCGGTTCCACCCCAATTTTGAGGGAGAACACCCTAGGAGTGGTCAGGGGCCTCCCACCAGTCTTCCCCTTCCACCTACCTCACCAGAGGACATGCGTCTCGACGGCTATTTAGAATTTTATTGAAGCATGGCAATGTTCACGTAAGCATCTGTGACGTAATGTGTTAATCTTTGAGCTTGAAGTAGTTGATTGAACTGAAAATTTTGCCTTATTATCAATTTATAACCGTAATAGAGAACAGGATTGGTTGTCTTTTGATTATTATTCTCGTGTGTGAGTTCAAATAAATCATCACGAGAAACTTTTTTAATAAAGAGAGAAAAATGAATTTTTATTCTAACCAATCTCAAAAAAATTGCGCAGAAAAATATTATTCTATTTCTAATAAAATATCTGCGATATTATTCAAAATACCAGTCATGAATGTCTATTTTAAATTCACGTTCGGGATTTGATTTACCATCATTTTTATCAATTCACGAGTACACTATTTAAATGCATGCATGGTTTCATTAATAATTAAGTAATGCAATTAAAAACTACATTTTAAATAATGTTAAAATATTTTGTAAAAGTATTTTAGGAATTTCTTCCATTATATCTGTATTTTTGTAAATTGGTTTCAGAATTTTCTATTACAGAACATTTTAGGGAATAAAAAGATTCAAAACTTACATTTTATTATATAAACCAACGGTTCTTTAACTTTCGAACACCGTTTTCATGTATCAACCTGACATCGCGGGGGGCGCCGCCCGGAAGATTTTGAACACCCCATCCTTACTCCCAATACATGGCTGAGTGATTTAAAGATTCTTCATAATCCTGCTTCTGTTACGCATGCATACTTTTTTAATATTTATTATTTTTTTCCCCTTAAGAAAACAGTAAAAATCGAATTGGAAAAAATTACTTTGTATTAATGGCTATGTGTGTATTTGCAAACAATAAAAAAAAAAGAAAACTGGACTAATATTTTGGATTGAAATACGTTTTGGTAGAGTTTTTTCATTGGGGTCAATTTAGTGATCTAGTCTTGGATGGCCCATCTTTCAATTTTTTCACGTGGCCTTTCAGTCTGTAAAAGAGAAAATCTTAAAATTAAATAAGAGACCTTCGCTAACTCCCTAGAAGTGCGCTGTGGACTCTGGGGCGACTCTAGGGCCGGACAAACCGGACCCCTGCCCGAGGCGGCAAATTCTAAGGGCGGCATTTGGATTGAATTTTAAAAAAAAATTTTTTTTGTTATAAAAAATTTGATATATTTTCTGAAATATTATTGGGTGTGAATTTGGCAGTTCATTTATTGTTTCTTCCTTATTTTGTACTCTGTATGTTTAAGGTCAGTTTTCTTTTATGTTGAAACTTAGGAGTTCGAGGCGGGATTATATGTTCAATGGTGAAATTTGATAAAATTACGTATCTTTCACTAGTAACTTTCTCCACACCCCGCCCTAGAGTCACTACGGACATATCTTTCACGCATACGACTTCCAGTGTCAGCTATCCAAAAGAGAACAGGGGCAATAAGAGTTTTTTGTAAATAGTCACAGGAGATGTTTCATTTTAGGCATGGATGTAGTTACTATAAATTAAAATAAACGTTTGTGATCCCCGTCATCAGTGGGTTGTTTTTAGAAGAAATTGGCCTGCTGAAATAGGTGATTTCTTACATTTTACTCATTCAAATTAATAAAATGTAATTATGTTCTTAATTTCGAAATTATTTTGTATTTCACTTAAAATAATATTATGTATGTGTTATTATGCTGCGTTTTTGTTCGCAAGAATTATCAAAAAATGTTTAGGCTTGTATCTATGTGAACAATTTATCTTTTTTAATTATAATATTTTTCCTTTGGAGAGAGGGGTGGCAAAACTGCTAGAGCCGGCCCTGGCGGACCACAGTTTAAGAACCACTAGCTTAGACCTGACAGATTTTTTTTCGCAATGAACTGCTTTACACAACATACCAAAAAGAATTCAAACAAGAGCAGACATTGGAAAATAAATAAATAAAAAACCGCGAACCTTTCTCACCAAGTTCAAAACTTGGGAAAGTTTTCTTCTAATGTTACATATCTAGACACGAGTTAAAAGGCTGTTCGACTATGATAGATTAATGAAAAATTCAGATTCTTCTTGTAAAAAACATGTGTAACATGAAAAATATCTCACCGAATTATTAATAGTCTTTAAGTCGGACTCTTCGTTTCTGACATCTGGTGAAAGTTTCTTAATTGCGCTTGATCGAGAATGACATTTCTTTTTTTTTTGCATTAAACAACATCGTTTCATTGAGTAGAAGGCTATTTTCAGATAGCGTGCTGTTTTTGCTATTAAAGGTTTAATGGATAGTTTACTAAAAAAAATGTTTGTTTAGAAAAGGAAAAAAACATGTATATAATCATGTGTAAAAAAATTTCCCCTCCCTCATGAAGGATCGTCTTTTTTCATAAGAATAAAAAGTTCTGTCATTGTGAATGCATTAAATATCTGAAAGGTTTAGGCAATTAATTTCTATAGAAAAATAATTTTATGAAATACTTATTTATAGATAAATAACAATTATATATATAAATGTATATATGCAACTTTCGTAGAATTCCATTCCACAGGCGTTACAAGTTAATCTTGTTACTCTCTCTTTTTTTTTTTTTTTTACAGAATAAAATATGGGAAGTTAAAAGAAAATTTTAAAACTAAACATTAGTCTTATAAAGGTATTTTTTTTCAATTCCTGCTATTAGTTCACTCTCTCTATATATATTGTTCAATCGTTAATAAAATACTTTCTACTCATCCATTTAAGTTCAAATAAATTTTTTTAAACTAGTACTGGATGACACTTGATGTCTATACAGTTTTTTTAAATATTAATTCATTATTTAAATTTCATTTTTTAATTTTAAATTTATTCTGCGTTATTTCTGTCGTAGGTACAACTAGCTGCAACAGATGGCGCAAGTACGTTTATATAACGAAGTAGGATTTGACGTTCAAAGCAAATTTTTATATTACTTGTTTTAATTTTATCAACAAACGGCAAAATCTCTTTCTCTGAGATTATTTCCGTTAAGAGGTGGTTTTTTTCCTTTTGCAAAATTATTATTAATAATAATTTAATATATCCGATGCACAAATAATTAGTTTACAAAAATTCAAAATTATTCAACATATTCCTTTTTTCCGAGAAAAAACCCTTGAAAGTTTCGTCACACTGAATAATTTAAAACTGATATAACAGAGAGAATATTATTAAATATATCAATATATTGATATATATGAAATATTTAAACCGTGTTTAGTTTTATTTTATCTGATTTTCCGTCCTTTTTCAAAACAATTCCTCTTCACCAGTGGCATACAGACTGCTTTTATGAGAGGGGCTTACATTTTAAGTAAATTATAGTTTTAAAAAAAACACGCTTTTATGGTTAATCGAACTAAAATGTAAAAAATACTTCTTAGTATAAGAATAAAATGATTAACGAGAAAATTAATGTCATTGTGGGAAAAGCGTGAGATGCTCGATATCAATTATTATAATTTCTTACTAGTTCTATTCCGAAATTCTGAGTTAGTGTAAAAATGTAATACAAAACACCCCACGCTTTTACCACAATGACATTAATTTTCTCGTTAATCATTTTATTCGTATAAGAATTATTATTATTTTTTTTTTTTTTTACTTTTTAGTTCGATTAACCATAAAAACGTGTTTTTTAGTTTTTTTAAACTATAATTTAGTTTCATTTTTATTTCGATCTACAATAAAAGCGTGTTTTTTTAGTTTTTTTAAACTATCATTTACTCATTGATGAATTAATCTTGAATGCGTCATTTTATAGAATATGGAATACCCATTGGCATCCTATCAGTGCGTCGATACGGCATGGATTGCAAAATGTAAGATCAGCTAACTGAAGGAAACCTGGAAGAGCTAAGTTTGAAATATTTCATGCGGAAAAAGGTGTAAAGTTAATGATATTTTTCACTAAAAAAAAGAGCTCAATATTCTCTCTGAGACTTGCATCAACATTAGACATAAAAGTACACGTTTTGAATCGAAGAGTTTGTGAGAAATCATTTAATCCGGTGACCTCAGAATCAATTCTCAGCTGTTTGGGTAAAATGAAGCAATGAAGGATGTTTCATTCCACAGATCCGAAAAGGGAATTTAGAAAAATAAACTTTTATGTCTGAGTTTAGCAATTAGAACATAAATTTTTTTCACATGCTCGAGTCTTTTTTTATTTCCATTTTCAGAAAAACTGGGCTATTGTTTATATTATGGTAAGAAATTGCTGACGCACCCTCCCCTTTTTCACATAAAGAACACTTTTTTTGTTTCTTATATCTGTATTAAACCTGAAAGTTTTCGCTTCAAGCTTGTACCTTAATCTTTTAATCGCCAAATATGGAAATGGTAAATAGAATTAGTCGCCAAATCTGGAAAACGTTATTCATGATGAGGACAAGGGGATAAAATTATGAAACTATTGTATTGTCTTTGGTCATTGACAAGTGTGCAATATTTCGAATTAATCTGACCTTTTAAAATGGGTAAAAATCGAGTTCATAGATTGCGTTACATACAGGTGAAACTAATAAAAACGTGTTAAAAACCACGTAGACGAGAGAGAGAGAAAGCGTCAAGGCATAATCTTTATGCTACAATTAAAATTCCCTTAAAAGCGAGGGCTTTGAAACCTTACCCTTGTGTACGCCACTGCTAACCAATAACATTTCCTATTTTGAGATTACGCAAAAGAAAAATTAATTTCAGATAAGAAATTTATCTCGGTGAACTCAATCTTGAAATAGCGATAAATTCTGAAAATTCAACTCTTACTATTAAAAGCTACCCTACTATGGGATTGTTCGAGCAAAGCTGCATTTAAATCATAAAAATATTTCCTTAAATTCTTTTAAGTATTCTTTATGTTAGTTTTTTAAAACAAAACTGAGGAAAACAGCAAATAAAAGTGACCAGCCAATGTCTATAGGCAAATAAGAAAAGTTTAGGAAATAGAACTAATAAATTTTAATAACAGCTTTTAATCATAAAACTGCAGAATTTAGTTAATTTTGATGTATCGTGTAGAAATCATGTTATAAGAAGATTTCTTACATCAGCTAATGCAATAGCGATCAAATGTGTTATTTTATTATTATCATAGAATTTACAAAATTTATCAAGAAAAATTAATTTAGTGAGACTACAATAATTACCGGAAAATCGCTAGTCGTCAAAATCTTCTTTACACACTTAATGACATTTCAAAAAATTAAAAGAAAATAGGTTTACTCTTATCGTAAATTTATTATTATAATGTTTTACTGGAGATATTTTTTCTTACATAAATAAGTAATCGAAAAAGTTCTTGTCAATATTTTGCTATCATTGTTATTTAAGAATGATTGTCACTTTACATTAGTATTATCAAATGATTTCCTCTATATTTTCAGGTCATAGAATACAATATGAGGGTGGAATGCAAATGCCACGGAGTATCGGGATCGTGCGAGACGAAGACATGCTGGAGAGCTCTTCCCAAGTTCCGTGTGGTGGGAACTATTCTGAGAGAAAAATTCGACAGCGCCACCGAGGTGCAGCCACGAACTTCGGGCAAAAGGAGCCAGTTGGTACCACTCAATGCTTACTTCAAATACCACTCGGACACGGACTTGATTTACCTGGACTCCTCCCCGGACTTCTGCGAGCAGGATTCGCACAAGGACACCCCGGGCACCCATGGTCGGCAGTGCAACAAGACGTCGAAGGCCATCGACGGGTGTGATCTGCTGTGCTGCGGCAGAGGATACAACACGAGGACTGAGAAAGTGAAAGAAAGGTGCGAGTGCAAATTCTATTGGTGTTGCTTCGTCAAGTGCAAGGAGTGTGAGGTGGATGTTGAATTAAATTATTGTTTATAGAGATATTTCTGGAGTGGCCTATCCGTTGTTGCCATTTTATTGAAATCTCGATTCGAGAAGGTAAAGAAGATGAATTGCTTGGAAATGAGCTAATATAAAGACATTTAAGAATGATGTAGCTGGTGTAAAAAGCAAGCAAGCAGAAACGTGAAAATGTACAGCCTCATTAGTTCATGCAAACTGACTAACAAGTATTCCTAAGTAAGAGAAAAACTCAGTGAAACGTATTACAAGTACTTATAACCTGAAGAAATATCAGGCCACGATAATAAGACCTGTTGAAAGAAACTATCACATAATTGATATGTCTAACATTTGAAAGGAATATTTAAAGAAAATAATTTTGTTAGATGAACAATGCCAAGTGAAGAAAATTTCAAGTTTCTATGTTTTATCATCTTGTCTATCAACTTCGGTTAGCTAAACATAATATTAGCGGTGCTAGTAGCTGTTAGTAGAGTGTGGTGTTTAATGCATTTATCAACTTATTTACGCACAGTTTCAGAATCAAACAATTCTTATTTTTCTTTTCAGAATTTTTGCAGGTGCTTTGGATGAGCAATGTTATCATTAGAAAACGATACTACATCTCTAGGTTTTACAAAGAGCGAAATTTTATCATCAACGTATAAATGTAATTCTGCTTCTTCCTTTTTTAGTGTTTATAGATGTATAATAAATAACATGTATTTGATATTCTTTTGAACATTTAAAGGTATAGCTCCTAATTCATGAACATCGAAGTATGTTGGTGGATCTGTATTATCTTACAAGCCCAATTTCAATGAAATAAAATGCTCATAAAATCTTTTTAGATAGAATTAATTTTAATTACTGTAAAGATTTTAAATCAAACTGTTTAATAATATGTAAATATAAACGTTTTTCTTTGCAAGTATGAATTTCAAACTCACTTATAACTTATTGTAAGATATGCCTATCAGAAAATAAATTTATATAAATAATTATCTGCTAAATATTTCAATTATTTTGTATACATCTGAAATGTTAGATTGTTAGGAAAAAATCAGGAAATACGGTATCCCATCTATTTTGCATTATTATAGTGATAACTTAGTGATATATAGAAAAAAATATATGTGTCAATAAACACATCTAAAATTTTTCCTACGAAAACTAACAATTAAAATGAAATGGATATAAAGGTTTATAACGAAATAGCATAATCCAAAAAAAAAAAAAAAAAAAAGCTCATTGTAATGTTTTAGTTCGAATATTATTTGAAATATCTGAACATCTTCCTCTTTTCCAGAATTTAAAAAAAAAAATGCATTAAATGACTCAATATGTTTCATAATTAAAATTCAAAAAATTTTAATATTCTTCACTAATTTAGAGACTTAAAAAGAGAATTCAATAAAATATCAAAACCTTCTACTATTTTTTAAAGGAATCTCCACACACACAGTTTAAAGTAACCACTGTCTTATATTTTAAAGTTATACAATTATTACAATGAATTAAATAAAAATAAAAATGGTTAACTAGCGTGAATAAGTACCCCTATCAATTTAATCATGAGTTCTTTCACTTTATTTTTTGTCATTTCAAATTCTTCTATATTTAAAATTAGTTTTTGCGAATTCACAAGTCGGTTTCTTAAATTGATTCATTTTTTTAATAAACATCTTTGACATAAATAAGCGCTACACTATTTTTTTTTTTTTACTAAGCAGATAAAATTATTTTATAGTTTTCATTTTTGCATACATACATAGTATAAATTAATTCATGTCTCATTTTTAAGTTAAAATTTTGTGGTTTTGTTATTGTTCTTCGTCTTAGTTTCTCTCATATATTATGTATACAACCACATCCATTTACAGTTTTATTATAAGTATTTAATGTTCTTTCAATATTCTCTTGATGAATTATTTCTTTAAAAATTGAAACCAAAACTAAGAAAGTAAAATTATTTTTTTGAAATCAATTAAGGACATATGTACGTCATATATTAAGGTCATATATTTTTTAAATTATAATCGTTGCTTTCAAAATTCAAATTAAAACAATCATATTCCTCACCATTTGCTTTATATTATTCATTTTCAGTTGGGTTTTTTTTTGAAAAATTTATAAATTTTATGCTTTTAAAAAAAATTGCCGTAAATTCCCGCGTATAACGCACACCCTCTTTTTTCGAAGAAACTTGAAATGTACGCTTATGTTTAATGTACGAAACTCAAGCGTTTTGAAGTCCTGTATTCAAGGTATTATCCTAGGCTTTTGAAAAAATAGTGTACTCTTCTAAAACAATAAATATTAAAGTTCATAAGGTATATCAGTTGTTTTAAGTAAACAGTATTTCGATACAGTATAAACAGTATGTAGAAATCCAATTTATTGTTGCTCATCTCTTTATTATTTTTGAAGCTATCATTTTCATACCCGGCGTATAACGTGCACTTGAAAATTTCGATCTTATTTTTTGTTTCTAAAGTGTGCGTTATACACCGGATTTTACGGCAATACTTCACGAACCCTTGTTATAACTCAATAATGTTTTATTATTAATACAATTTCATATTGAACTTTGTTTTTCTAAAAATATCTACATGTAAATACGCTGAGCATCTTAATACATACAGTCCGTGTTTTCATTTGAGATCACCCGATGCGGTGAGGTGCATCTACAAATTTCTCATTCAATATTTTTAACATTAATTTACGATTATTTTTCTTTGACAATCACGCGAACAGAATTAAATTCCTAGCTATTTTTTTTAAGATTCAAATTATTATTCTCTCAACAAGATCCCTAAAATAGTTAAATGTTTCTCATTATGTGTGTGAAAAATTAATTCTCCCTTACTTTTTCTTAAAAAAATTCAGAATCTTACAAACGAGATTTAAAAACATGTACACCTTCTAATAGGAGGTGTTTGATAGTGATTATTTCCATGTGCCGTTATTTTTCATCGGAAATCCTTCATTTTATAACCAGAACAACGAAAAATAAATTTTCAAGTTTTTATTCCTTTTTACAAAGACTACTTGAAAATTATTAACTTCTTTAGGATTTCAAAACTATTACCGTTCAAGATTTTTAAAAATAATTTCTTTTCACCGTAAAACCAAAGGAAAAATATATGAAATTCAGTAAGATAAAAATAAGGAAAAGAAAGAAACGGCATTAACTTTCGAATTATTTTCTCTATTTTTTTTTTTTTTAAGTTTCCTTCAAATCCCACCGAAATAAATTATCCTTCTCCTGATGATCATCCATCGCTTGAAACTTTGGTAACTTCTACTGGGAGGAAAACAAAAAGGGAAAAAAAGTTGCATTGTTTCTGTTGAAAGTTCCTTGGTAAAGGGAAAAAAAAAATTTTTTTCCCTTCTTTAGCTCTATCTGTCTCATCTTCTGGGTGTTATAGAAGACGTCTCCGGCATCATCAGTTTCAGTAGGTTCGTAACAACAACAACGGCCGTTGCTAAGAGTGGACGTATGTCTCTTGCGTGATTTATAACCGCAAAGAGGGGTTTTGGGGTCTGAATCACCAATCTTCGCCAATTCATCAATCAGGCAGTTGTGTCACCGGCACAATTCGTAAGACACAGAAGGACCCGTGTGTGAGAGAGAAGAAAATGAAACAGAAAGGGGAAAAAAAATCTCTCTTTAAGCATCTATCAATCGATTCTTGAAACAAATGATAAATTTTCTCAAGAACTTTTGTTTTGAAAAGTTTTTGACAATATTAAACGACATTGGACTTAGCGACGTTCCCTGCGCCGGTGGTGCGGTTATCTTTTTGGTCGTTTTCTGATAACGTGTACGAGATGATTGTGTCTTTTTCAAAAAACGATCACTCTCCCTTCAGAGTGACTTTTTGGGAAAAATTCTAATCACTCCCAACAGGAAATAAATGATGTTGGAATCTTGGAATTTTCTGGTTTTCTGCGTTTTTTTCCCCTTAAGAATTTTGAGAAACATTAATTACCACCTTTTATCCTTTGGTTGACGGTTTTAATTAAAATAAGAGAAATGTTAAAATGAAAGACTCATTGTGAGGATATAACAAATTTAGACAATTAATCTTTTCGACTAGAAACGATTTAGAATTGATGGTTTGAACGGTAAAAAAAAGTTCTCAAAGATATTTACTGATATATATATATAGTTTGTAACTTTCAATAGATGTAAGCATATGCCGAATAACAACAAGTAACCGCTTCTAGTTTATATTTAATTAAATATCGAAATAAATTTTTTAATTTTCTTGGTTTTACTTTAAAGTCTGGATAATGGTATTGAAATTTAATTGCTTAGCTTCAAATATAAGAAGCCAAGGCTTTTTTAATATCTGAAATTAATAATTAAAAAAAACAATAAAAAATTAATAAAAAAAACCAAAAAACACAATAAAAATTAATATTTTGGTTGACATAATAATATAATAAAACCTTTTTTTTTTAAATTACATTATACTAGCACAGTTTGAAGTATTGTATGACTTTTGTGATTTATTGGTTATAAATCACCAAAAATTAAAGTGACTAGATAACCAACCAAACAACAAAATTAAGTATTTATTACTAGTTTATTTTTATAAATATATTTAAATTAATTTAGTATGAATGGATTGAACGAATCAAACAATTGCATTAAGAATTTGAAAATTAAATTCAAAGCATTGATTTTTTTTTTTTTCACTTTTAGTAGTCATTCGTTTTTTTTTTTTCTTTTCACGTCTAAAACAAATGTCAGATTTCATTATAAAATCTTAAAAAAAAAAACTTTGATATTCATGGCTAGAATAGGTATATATAATAAAACTTTTCTAAAAAAAATTTTAGTTTCCTCAAAACTAGTGCTGATGAAATTCCTTGTTTAAATAATATTTTTGATTATCTTCAGTATGAACAGTTTATAACTGTAATGTATAAGTTTATAATATAATAAGTAGAAATAAAAAATTCCTCTGTAAAAAGCTTCATTGATATATTATAGTTTAATAAAAAAAGTTTCTTATTCATTTTCTTTTAATTAACATCCTACTGAAATATTTCTATTGATCCATGATATTTTTTTCTCTAAAAAATGACTAATTGCTTCCATTATTTCAAAGTTATATTAGAGCTTCCTTTTAACTACCTTTTTTCAAAACAATTTTCTATTTATTACGATTTTTATGACACTTTTTCGATAACTTCCATTGTTTAAAAAATTGATATGAATACAAGTGCGTGGATAAATAATGATTAAAAAAAGAAATCACCATAAAAATGTATAGACAAATGGGCACAGTTATATATTGACCAAGTCGATCCTTTTTCACATTTACTAATACTAGGGGTTTATCTGTGTAGAAATTTTGTATTACTTTTTATCTGATTTATTTATTTTGAGTGAATAATAGGATTAAAATTGAAAATAGCTATTATGGTTTTTGATGATTTATTTTAAAGGTTTTAGTGATCATTTATAAAGCTAATATATTTATCGTGATCCTCAGATCACTATGATTTCTTTGAAAATGTTTAATCACTCTATTCATCTGTTCATATACTTTTCATTCTTTTTGGTTGCTTGTCTAGAATATCCTGTTGTGCTGTTATACATCATTTTTATTTGACTTTAGAAATCGGACAAAATTATATGTTTTCGTTTTAACTATTGTATATAGTGTATTTTCTTGCATAGTAATGTATTCATATATAGCGTTTCAATAAATATTTATTATGTAAATTGTGCACGTGTGTCCATTATTCAACGTAAATTTAAAATTCTTCCAAGCGGAATTTTTTTTTTATTTAAGAATTCCCCCTTCCCACTTTATGTGACCCCGAAAGCGGGGAGGGGGAGGCCCAGGGCCGCACAAACCGGAACCCTGCCCGGTGCGACAAATTTTAAGTGCGGCATTTAGATCGAGTTTGAAATATATATTTGTTGTTACAGGAAATTTGGTATATTTTCTGAAATATTATTGGGTGTGAATTTGGTATTTTATTTAATGTACTTCATTTCCTTATTTTAATGTCAGTTTTCTTAAATAATGAAATTTGATATTTTTACACATCTCTTTCACTAGTATCTTTCTCCCCATCCTGGAGTGGGTTCACAATGGACATTCCTTTCACCCGTAAGATGTTTGGTGTCAGCTATCCAAAAGGGACATGGATGATACGTTTTTGGTGGGAAGGCACAAAATATGGTTTGTTTTAGTTTTGGGTGTAGTTACCATAAGTTAAAATAAACGCTTGTGATCCTCCCAATTAGTTAATTCTTTTTCGAAGAAATTGGTCAACTGAAATGGGCAATTTGTTCTCTTACATTTTACTCGTTTGAAATAAAAACCTTAATTTGGAACTATTTTGTCTTTTTTTAAAGTTAAAATTATATATATATATAGTTATGCTGCCTTTTTGTTCGTTATTCAAGTTTTATAGGTGTGTATCTATGTGAAAATTTTTTCTTTTAAAATTATAATTTTTTGCTTTGGAGAAAGGGGCGCCAAAAGAGCTCATTTCCGGTAGCCTAGGGGTCAAGGTCACGGACTCCTTGCCGTGGTGTCATGATTTCAAGCCTTGCACCACTAAACCCGTGATGCACGTTAAGAGGGTCTTGAATTTTCAAAAAATTATCTATTTTCACTTTTTTTATATTTTTGAAAAGTTCAAATGTTTATGTTCAAAATGATATACGATATGAGGAAATATGATAATTAGAAGAAATTTTATTATTTTTTTTAATGAAGCTACTTCTTGACGCGCATCAAATGAGCTCTGCTAGGAGCCCCTGTGTTTCCCCTTGCATAGATTTCTGATGATCGCGAATCCATATGATGTTCAAGTGGAAAAATTACAGTGCATTGGGTTGTCCAAAAGTGTATGGGTACGCGTCTTTTGGATCTTAAAAGCGAAACAGAGAGAAAAAAAAAAGTTAAGTGATGAAAAAAGCCTAAGTGGTTGTAACCGACTCACCGACATTTTAATATGAAAAATTCATAGATATTATAGTATGGCTATTAGAAATAATATCAATGATCTACACAGCATGAAAACTGCTGTTTGGGCTTATTTTCATCTTCAAACGAGAGCCCTCAACATGGACTGTGTCCTGCGATTGTAAATACCTGGTGCAAGTTTCAAAAGACAGAAGCTGAATGTAACGAAAGGCACTGTGATCATAAACACATGCATACGTGCTATATACCATAATGAATTAAATAAAGCCAATTTTTAGAGACCTAGGCGATTCTATGTTATTAAGAAAATGTTTACAAGGAAAGACCCAGAATCCAAATGAGTCAGTTAATAACACCATATGGTCAGTGATTCCAAGATCTACATTTGTGGAATTAAAATCTCTAAAAAATTAGGGGTAAATATAGCTATTGCACAGTTCAATATGAGTCATGTAGCAAAATTAAGGATCTTAAAGCATTGTGATATTGAACTAAGTTATAAATGTGCGTCCTGCTTCAAAATACTAGATACACGTAGGATTCGTGCAGCCCAACGTAAGTATCTTGAGATCCCCCTACAAAAAAGGCACAATTGCTATAAATAATGAAAAAAAGAAAATAAGAAGAGTCTTTTGTGCAAGCAGAGAGTAAAAAAAATGCTTCACATGCTTCTGGAAAGTATTAAAAAAAGTAAATGCTCAAAAAATTACAAATTTTCACTTTAAAACCTGTTTTCTCAAAATGTAATATTTTTCACTTTATGTACCTTTTTCTCAAAATGAAATATTTTTCACTTTATGTACCTTTTTCTCAAAAAATACTTTTCATATAATCCTCGAATTTTCAGTGAGCAGATTTTTAGCATGTTTACTTATTTTAATGGAGGGAATTAGATATATCTAGCAAAGCTTTTTAGATATGACTTTTTTAAACTGAATTTTAGGGGGAAAAATTGAACAATTTTTAAAAAATTCATAATTAAGTTAATTTTGTACAAAAAGACAAAACCTTTCGTTAATATGTTATTGATAGTACACATAACCTAATGTAAAAATTTTATCCATGAGTAATAAGTAGTTTCTGAGGAAAAGGTACATAAACTTATGCACTTTAACATGGGCTCCTATGGACGTGCCGAACCCCCTTAAATATGTTGTA
Source organism: Trichonephila inaurata madagascariensis (assembly GCA_019973955.1). Taxonomy (NCBI): domain Eukaryota; kingdom Metazoa; phylum Arthropoda; class Arachnida; order Araneae; family Nephilidae; genus Trichonephila; species Trichonephila inaurata. The sequence goes on from BMAV01023676.1 coordinate 320,611, forward strand.
CTCAGTCCTCCCATTGGCGTATACGAAAGCTAGGAGAGAGGGTGCCAGCTCAGATGGCGTACTTATCACTTGGTCAAGGTTAAAAATTACGAGGTTCGTCACAAATACCCCTTGTTTTGCTTCATAATTCGACATTAATAAACACTTACTTAGCTCCCGTTTTTATTGTTTTAAAAAAATTAGTTTTATGAGATAAACACTTTACAACTTAACTCAGTGGCGCAACAGCCCATGAGGGTTAAGGCCTACTGTGTCCATATCACCATACGGGATCTTGGCAGTGTTGCAGATCGTGCGATTTTTCGCGAATTTCGCTACTTTTTTTATCCTATTGCTACTTCGCGAATTTTATGCTACTTTACTTGAAGATCCCGCTACTTTTAACCATATATAAAAGTATTGGAACAAGTTTGGGAAACATCACAAAGAAAAAAAAATAGTGACTTTAGTACCCAAAGAAAACATAGAGTTGCAGTATGTTTCACCACTCCGAAAGCACACGAAACTCAGTAATTTCTCCCCCCCCCTACCGCCACGAATCGGAGCATATCTAAGAGGGACTCCCCTCTCCCGCTACTCCTGTCCACTGCAAGTAGTAAAAAAAAAGAAATAGGGACTCTTTCTAATCCCGATAGAAGCATGAAAATGAAACTTGTAATATTCTTAAAAATAGGCATAGAGAGAATTTCTACATAAATAATAAACTGGAAAAGTAATTGTGAAAGGACAAATTCTTATAGAACTAAGTAAATTGTATAATTATTATCAACGGTACTGCATTGAATCAAAGAATAAAAATCTATTTTTGTAATTGACTTACGTTTCAGAACTGGACTTATAAAAAATTGCATACAATGACAAAAGTAAGCACTTGTCATCTAGATAGATTATGCGATAAAAATCTGATTAAATCCCTTTTGAAAGGTTTTGATCTAGATTCAGTGGCGTAACGTACACCCTCGCATTGAGGGGGTCCAAAGCCTGACTGACTCCACGTACGTATTAGGGCTTGGGGTCTAAAAGCTCACTTTGCAAGAGGCCCTTATATTCTCCGTTACGCTACTGCCTAAATTTCTCTCTTTCCAATCAACTACTTGTCTTACTATCCCTTTACTTAAATTAATACAAGGATAGAATTAAATATTGTTAAATTACAGCTGCCAATTTTAGCAGAATTTGCGTGGATTAATTTGCCCTTTCAAAGTGATCATGTTGATCATTGCAAATTATGAAAGCATTAAAAGATTGCACCTACTCTTTTAAGAAGAATAATTTACCCTAAAAGGATGAATCTCGAAATTGACATGAGTTTAAAAAGCATTTATTTGCCTATTGAAGTATTTGACGAGTGTCTTTTTGAATAAACTGACAAGCAAAAGTAAAATAATTTCTACAGAATCTACTAAAGAATTCCATCAAAGATGTCATAATTTTCTCAAGATTTCATGTCAGCAACTTTTAAATCGAATCCCTACAAATTACGGAACTTTTAAAAAAGATAAAGAATTTTCCCCCTGTTTTTTTTTAAATTCAAATAGTCCTTTCTTTTTAATTTTTTTATCTGCCTTTCGAATTAGCACAGCAATCTAAATTATATGTTCTGGAGAATCAATGGAGACAAATGTTCAACAAACAGTTGAAGAATGTTTTTCTATCTGAATTTGAACTTTAAATGGTGGAGAATTATTTTGGTGTCACATTTTTAATATAAAAGACGCAGTTGGAAATCCATTTTTAAGATATTTAGCTAAATTTGCTTTCAAGCTTTACAGACTACCCCCATAAGTTATGCCATTGTAGAAAGGGCATTTTCCAGAGTGACGTCAAAAAAGACAAAATTAAGGAATCGAATGTGCCTTGAACTGTTTGAGTCAATCCTCAGAATCCAAATTACTTCGGAAGAATGAGGGACTTGCTGCGTTGATTTCATTCCATCGCCACAAATGCACAGCACATCACGATACTTAGCCGGAAGAATTTGAAAGTATTTTAAATGAATTAAATAATTAAAGCATTTTAATGTATTTTTTAAAATAGTTTTACAAAATTGAAAAATTATATTTATGAATTGCAAGTGAAAATCAATTAGCTACTTTTTTTCCCTCTTCGTGCTACTTTGCTGCGTAAGTTTCTGGTAACTCTGGATCTTGGGCCCTGAGGTGCATGAGCAGATGTTCCGATTAGGTGGTCAGTCTGACGCGAAAACCCCCAACGTTAAGTTCCCAAGCAAGCTTGGTACTCATTTGTCGACCCTCTGAAGGGATGAAAGGCTGAATTGGCCTGTTCAGCATGGGGTTTGAGCCTCAGACTTCTGATGTGGAAACGTGATGCACGTCCACTCAGCCACTGGGCTTCAAAACACTTTATAATAGCTAAAAATGAATCAAATAAGTAGCTTTTATCAAAGATGTAAATACAAAAAATCAATATAAATCTATTTAAAATTATTCAATATTCCGACTGCAAATCTTGATCATACACTTCTTACGAGAGAGAAAGAAAAGCATTATAAATGTGCTTATTAAAACAACTAAGTTATAAATTCCAACTTATTTTTCTCTGCTGCGATATAATTATCTTATTAATTACTTTATTCACGCCTTTCACACATAACCGCCAACATCATCACCGTCACGCGGTTTCTTTTTTGAGTCAACCTTCATGACAGCATCAAAACTCACCCCCTCACACGACGACTAGTTTCATTAGATAGAAGAGGAAAAAAACTCGCACTAACTTGTCAATCAAATAGTTCTTTCTTTTTTCCCTTTAAAATTCATTGGTAGATACATTAACCTCGGAAATACATGCTTACTTTATTAAGAGAAAGATACAAGTTAAAAAGAAACCCGCTAAACGAAAATCGTAAGCGATTCCTCCATGCTAAGTTTAGCCTGCATCGTTAAAAAGCATCTTAGCAATTGCTCGGAAAGATAACCCAAGAGTTTTTACGATAGTATCTCGCTTTTTCGAAAGCTCCTCGTAAAGGAGCTCTTTCTTTTCGATTAGAAAAATAAGAGAGGAAGAAAAACAGTGGGGAACTGAGTCTCTTCAAGAAGTACTTATATGCGTCAGCTTTTATAGTGCTCGATTTTTATTAGTCTTCAACTGAAGTATATTTCTGAATAGGAGAAAGGTTTGAGAAAAGTAGTCGTTCCCCCCTCCTGCAATCACTTTACAGTTTACAGAAGGATCGCTGGGGCACAAAAGATACGAAATAACGAATGTAAAATTTTAGTATGCGTTAAAAGCCAATACGCGGTTCGGTATACCGCAACAGATCATATTTTTAGTGCCCAGCCACAAAACCTCAAATTAGAATAATATCATATGTGTGTATATAAGAAGGATATTTATTTTTGGTGGTTTAAGACTTACTTCGGATTAGGTATATTTGTTGCTCAGTATTTATCAGTTATATACGAAGTTTCAAACCCGTATACATCTGTTCTCTGTTTCAGCAAATGAAAATTCTTCTAATTTTAAAATCCCTTTACCTTTTTGCTTAAGTAATTTTCTTTGAAACAAAAAGAGAACGCTGAACTGTAACTTTTCTGTTTCTGAATTAAGAATTACTGAAAAAAGTAAGAAATACAATTAAAATTACTGACTGATTGAATAACGATTTGTGATAATTAACATCCTATGTTAGGCCTTTTTTAAAGTATTTAGTCCTAATTTTTGAAAACTTGTTTCTTAAAGGTAAATTGTAAGAATTCCTATCCTTTCCCGTTGAAATTTGTTTGAAGGAGTCTCTGTAGAGAAATTGCTTTGATATAATTTAAATTCCATTCATAGATGTAGTTATAATACTATTTTTAATCAGTAGATCCTAAGTTAATTTATTCTCAAAATGGTAACCACACACAAATACAGCTTAGGTGAATCTCATTAGTTAAAGTTTAGATATATCAGTAATATAAAAGTGAATTTTAGAAAATGGAAGTTATTAGCAATAAATAATATCTGTAAAAAAATATCAATGATTAATCGTTGTTTGAATGCCACTAAATTGTGAGAAATATCTACAACTGAATGGTTGCAAATAGCATCAAATTTTAGATCTGAATTGCAATAAATTATAAAATGTAAAAAAAACTAGATAATTCTTACTAAAATACCTAGAAAAGAATTATTTAAATAGTAAATCTTAGTGCAAAATTACTTCCTTTAAATTATTTCCATTAACTTTTAACAAAAGTAATATGTAATTGCCTAATAACATAGTAAGGGAAAATTAATTATTGCAGTAATAAAATTTGATTAAATTATTTCATAGACGATAAAAACAAGTATTATAAGGTTTAGGGCCGAAACAATTGTGAAAAGAATCGTCAGAATCGAATATATCTGTATTTTAAAAAAAAATTAATTTCGCAGGATCAAAATTTTTAACTGTGGAATACAAAATATTTTTTTTATTTCTAATGGGCTGCGGATTGGTGTTTTACCATTGTAGACCTAGTACATTCCCCAGAAGCTGGTATCTCTTTTTACTGCGGCACCCTATAGGTGGATACCAATCGCCGCAAGTAATTTAAACGCTTAGTTTCCTCTCCTGAGGGTGGCACTTGAGCTCTGACGATGTGAACCTTTTCTTGGATTTAATTTTTCCTAGAGCACCCAAGCCAAACAGACACTCTAGGGATTTTTAACATGCCATATAATCATACGAAATATACTGTCGATTTTCTGCATCATGAAAATCCACCGACAGACCGGGGTCGAACCCGTAACCTTGGATGCAGAAGGCCAGCGATAAACCAACCACGCCATTCAGCCGGTCTTCGAATACGAAACAATAAATGACGGAAAAGATATTGTAAAATAATATTGTTTAAAATATTAGAAACAACAGAAAGGCTATTGGCGACGGACCTCCTAATTCTGAACCATGGTCAAATGACAAGGATGACGTCGGAGTGGCATCATATTACCCGCATCTAAGTCAAATCAAAGATTATGAGCTGAATTAACATTAAAACGCATTTCATCTAATTAAACACTTAAGATCATATGACTGTCATAGCTAGAGTTTTAAATCTTCCTGTAAAGAAAAACTTTTTTTTTTTTGTTCTTTTTCTTACATTATTTGATTATTAAGTAGCGGAAGGGTTGAGAAATCTGTAACTCGTGAGACACATCAAGAATAAATACCGTTTGGACTATACAAACCTAGGATAACTTAGAAAATGTCATAAATCTCATTTTTGTTTATTCTATCTTATTTCTTTGTGTTTAATTCTAACCTTAACTTTATTACATTTTCATGAAATTAAAACCATCCATTTGGGAAGATGAGCCTTAAGTTCTCAAGCAAAATCATTTAATTGCAGTTCACTAAATTAATTAGTTTTTAAACTGTTGCTGCGGAATTCTCGGGCAGTTTTCTAACTGATAATTTTTTTAAAAAAAGTTGATGGGTGTGTAGTTCAAAACTCCAAAAAACGTTTTAGAACTAGGAGGTTGCGTTAGACTATTCTGTGTAGCCTAGCAGGGTGTAGCGCAAAAAGACTTCAGCCAGATCTCCCAAAAACTCACATTGAAAATCTTACTGTTGAGTCTATTTATTTGCTTCTTTCACTGGATAAATCTATGCAATTAGAAGTACTTCATCTGATAACATTAAAGGAGATCTTTTACGTAATATTTTTAAGAAAAATTATTATACTTAATAATTAGATGACATTATTTAAATGACGAATAAAGCTTTTCACAATGAAATTGTAAAATTTATTACCATCAAATTTGAACTTCATCAAGTGATCGCTTTTTAATGGCTCAAGAGAGAATTTTCTCCCCCACAGCTGATAAATAATCCTTCACTTAAATTTCTCAAATATTAAGTAACAGTAAAAGGGAACGTTCTTCCACATAAAATTGCAATAAATATATATTCTGTTTTTCATAAAAAATATTTTTAAGTAGTCCTCCTAATTAATGATGAAACTGATATGTTATTAAGATTGAGACAAAGACTAAATAACTATTAAATTTAGAACTTAATTCACATTTAAATTTATGTAATGATAATGGTGAGGAATGGTACATATTTGCTGAGATGAAAACATTATTTTTGAATGCAGGAAGAATATCAAGTAAATGGCTATTGTTCCCGAGAGTTACATGTTATTTAAACAAAGTTCAGGACTCTCAAAATTTTAAAACTGTTTATCAAGTCAGTGAGATGAACTGATTTGTTACCAATCTGTAAATGGAATTACGTAAAGAATAAACCTTAAAATTTTATGATCCATTTTGGTTATATTGACTTCAAAAACAAAATTTTTTTGTATCCTTCCAGAATAATAAATTTCAGTTATTATTCTCAGTTTTCTTTAAGAAAAAGTAATTCATGTCATTCTTATTTTATATTCATACTTTGGGGATTTTTTTTATTACTTTTATCACTATGTACAAGGACATTTTGAAAATACCATGTTTTTGTTACAATAGAATGGTAAATATATAAATAAACTGCAAAATATATATATATATATATAAAACCGAATAGATAAAACTTATTTACAAATATTTCTACCTATATAAAAAATCATATTCCTTAATCTATCACATTTTCCTTTTTTTTTAAAAAAAAAAAAGATTTTCTAATAATAAAACATCCTGAATCAACATTCTTTAATAGCTTTTCAATAATCATACTTAAATTTATTTTTTCCGGTAAAAAAAAAACACACATATTACTCCGATTGATTTCTTTTCATTCGTTTTGTTATTGCAATTAATTTGTCAAATATTCTTAGATAAAATTTTTTGAAAAACTGGCAAAAGTAATTATAATCTAAATTATATGTTTATACTAAAAAAAATGCATATACTCCTTTTATAAATTGAACATAATATATTGTGTATATGGAAAAACATTCGAGTTTCTTATTACTCTGATTATACAAAAAAGTTTTAATACTTAATAGTATATCAAGAAAAATAAATTTCTTAATATGAAAAACAGGGTAGGAGTTTTCTATTTTAATTAACCTTTTAAATAAAGCATTGATCTCTGATTAGTATTGTATATTCCTAAAAATTATATGTACGTATAAACAATTTTTTCCACTTCATTTAAAACATTCTTTTTGTTATTTTTATGATTTTTTTAAATTCATTTACTTCAATTTTTTATTTCGCTGTCTCTATATCCAATGGATTTCTTTCAACTCATTTTTTGTTTGTTGAACGAAAGTTGTAAAACAATTACCCTGTTCCCTGCGGCCTTTTGATAGTTTAGTTGTTAGTTGTAATTTTAGTAATTGTTTGTTATATTACTGTAATGGGCTAAATTCATGTGGCATCACGGTTATATGACAGTTTCGTTCGTGTGTTTTTAGTCAGTCACTGTGAGTCATTGTTGCCAATTTTTGCATTTTATAGAAATTTCCTTTAAAAAAAA
>BMAV01023677.1:8621-49383 GCA_019973955.1 Trichonephila inaurata madagascariensis
TGGAACGGTTACGGTTAATGATAATAGACAACAGTGGAGTAGCGACCATTATATGGGGGGGGGACTAATTTTTATCAGTCTTTCATATCTTGTAAGCGAAAAATATTCGAAGAAAATATATCGTTTCAGGACGATTGTGTGGTTGACTACTTTGTAGTGAAAAACAAACATGGATCAAAAATTATTTTATTTTACACGAAAGTGCTGAATTTAAAAAATATCAATGAACAGGAATCATTCAATGAGACTTTTCCTCGAAGATCTCTTTCAAAAGGTGTTAAATAGGCTTTCTTGAATAATCTTTGCAACACCAACAAAGTGTTTTGTCAGTGGTAATATCACAGAGGTAACAAAGACATCCTATGAAGTTGGTTATATTACTGGTAATCATATGAAACCGTTTACTGGTACAGAATTTGTGAAAGTTGTAAATGCTTCTAATTTAGCGTTAGTGACAAAAATAATAATAAAAAATATTAAGAAAAGCAAAACAGGAGTTTTAATATTTCGTTTAATATTCCACATTTTAAATTTCAAATATTATCTTGGATTTAAAGCATTTCTCCAACCCCCCCTTTCACCAATTTATTCTCATGTGGCGGCCCACGTGAAATAACTACGATATGTATGCGACCCGCCTAAAAAAGCTGACATATCTATGCCACAAGCAGAAAAAAAGGTTGAATACCCCTTGTCTAGAGTATTAGCGAAAGAACGGAGTTGAAATCATGCATGGCGTTTCTTATGATCCTCCTGAACGTCTCTGTTACATATTCGCATAACATTCATTGGATTTTAACCAATACGAGTAGCAATATCACTTAACGATAAACCACACTCTTCATAGGTTATGACTTTTCCGCTATAGAACTTCGACAAGTACTGTGATAGCCATTTTTCTTTCTTTTAGGAAATACAGTGCGATGTTCTCCCCCAAAATATCAAAAAACAACGTTACAATACGATTTTAGAATAAGAAATCTTCTGCGTAATTTATATATATACAGAGTTTAAGATGCCGTTTCCTACAATTTGGTTCGTTCGATTACACTTAAATGCTAATTATCTGCATATTCCAGCATTCGTTTTCTTTCATACCAAGTTAGCCCTGCATCATCACCTGTCTTTCATGCAATTTTCCCTGCAATGCATTTTACTTATCTCTGTGAGTTTGTTCTCCTTAATTTTCCTTAAAATTTATTAATATAATCAAAAAACTTCAATAAAAGTTTTTATTTTCATTTAAGTATTTTTCTTTATAATTCACATATTTCCATATTGGTAAAGAAAGTTTAAAAATGCAAAATTGGGGAATATCTATATATATTTTCCTAAAATATTTAAATGTCCCTTTTCTTTTTCTTGTCCTATTTCCATTAAATGCTCAAATTGCCAGAAATATTTTTTAATAAAATATAAGAAATAAATAAATACAATGCTCTTTTTCAGAGGTAAAAGAAATTAATATTAATATATACATTAATACATAAAATAGAGCTCATTTGAATATGTAGCTATGTTATAGGAGAAAAATCATTTTTCTTCCTTATGAATAACAAGTGCATTATGCAAAACATCACAAAGTAACAGCACTTTTTCATGTTTATTCCAGTAATTAATTTTTGGAACTATGACTTACTTTGCTCATTTCTTACTTTGTTATTCGGTGTTAGCAGAATTTTTTTTTTATACCTAAGCATCCTGTTTGCATTTTATGAGTAGAAAAAACTATGTTTTGTGATGCTTCAAATATTACTAAATAGCGATATTCAGAGTAATATACTTAGGATATCTTAAACATCTCTTCGACAAATTTGAATTAATTCCATGCTACTATTAATTTGCTTTATTATTAAAATACCTTTTTTTTAAAAGTTATGTTGCTTTTTAATCACATTTATTTTTGAATTGAAAAATAATTAATAATAATCTTAGCATTTCATAGTATTTTTGTAATTACAAATTGACAAATGGACGCTTTTATTCTAAATTTCTAAAAATTGAAAGATAGAAATATTTATTATTATGTGTAACTACTATTATACATAAAATTGCACTCACACGTTTCAGAGCATTGAAAAGGGGCACAATAACATTTCAAACATTAATTCAATTCTTAATTTCAATGAGGATTGGCGTACGGTACAATAAACGTTAGTTGTTTCAATCAATGACAATATCGTTTGTCATCGGTCTAACAGAGCTGGTAATATAAGCAGCAACACGTCATCTAACAGAGTCAATATGCTCACGCATTTTAGTCTGAGAAGATACACATCCATCCGCTCTCCTCCATTTGCATGTTCTAATAACACTATGAATCCTTCCATGCCATTGAAAAACAATCACGTTCCAGATGAGCTCGTAAAGTGAAATATCAGGAAATAACTGTGACCCCATCCAAGGGCCTCTTTGCGGATGCATTCTATGTACAGTCAGTTATTGTCCTAATATAGGACATTGAATATGTCCTGAGAGATTTGTATTATTGATTGCGACAAAGCAGCTATAGGTGTTTGAAGCGTCACATTGTCACTAATACAGTCCAAGAATGATTATGGCACGATGCTTTGCTATGGCGATGTATGGTATTCGATGGTTGCAATGTGGCTGCTGTAATCAAATGTTTTTGACACTAACTCGTGATTGGCGTTGTTTCTGCTGAATCACGGATTTGAGTCATGTTACCTTTAAAACAGTGATTCTCAAAATTTCAATATTCCCGACCCAACATTCAATTATCATTTTCATCGCGGCCCTCTCCATACAATAACAATGAATGGACTTCAATAATACTATACTTCGACACTAAAGATACAATACGAATTTAATCTCTTATGTGCCACCAACGTATATAAACGTCTCGCTGAGCCAAAGCATTAATTTTCTGGACGTATATATACGACTTTCTGAAGTACGACTTTTTCTGAGCACTGCTATCCATACATTTATTCCGAAGGTTTTGGAATGCAATAAAAGTGTTTACGAAGTGTTTGCGAAGGATTTCCTTATTTCAGAGGATTTGCTTATTTAATCTTATTCTCTCCTCCCCCCTCCATAAAAAAAATATCAAATTACGCGCGTCTACGTGATAAACGTGGCATTGGGGAGCGAATCGCGTAACTTTTAATCGGCAGTTAATTAATTAATTATAAACCGTACAAATTATCAAGATAAGTGTTAATACAAGCCCATAGGGTCACTGATAATTACCACACTTGTTCTTAACTTAGTATTGTTAATATAATAATAAAATACATTTTACAGTACTGATACGTTTATAAGTGTATTATATCCATGTATAGTAAATGTGCATTTTATGTTTTATTATATCAGAAATCATTTTGTTTGTTTACTTTCAGTTAATTAATAATTTTTTGAATAATCTTTGTTTTCGACTTTTTAATAGGCTTGCGCCCCCTCGTACAGTTATCACGCCCCTCAAGGGGGCGCGCCCCACAGTTTGAGAAATGCTCCTCTAAAACCTTCCGGATAAAGGGAAATATTTATATTTAGTCAATCGAGACTCAAAAGTCAGCATGCTGACGTAGTATGGAAATTTGGAAAGTGAGAGGCTCAATCAGGTTTCATTCTCGTTACGATGTTAAAAAATATGAGATTAATTAACAAGATTTACTTTGCATTGCTTTGTAATGTCATGTTAATAAAAAATCAAAAATTGAAACCACAATTGCATTTGAATAGGACCTATTACTGTTACATGCAAGCATCATTTACGTTGACTGTTATTGCTAGATTCATGGATCATTTACGCTGACTGTTACTTCTGAAAACTATTACTCGTTTGAGAGCTTAATATGTCTGTCATTGCGTCATACATATGAAACTGGACCGAAACTATTGAAACTACTATTGAAAATGGAAGCATCAGTACTAATCGTTCCATGACCACCTTCTTGATGGGTGCCCTTAATTTAAGCAAAGGGTGTTCAATCAAAGAAATGATCTTGGTCAATATGGGTGCATGAGGGTTATGTTAAACATGCTGAACAACTAGATGAAAGTGAACCTAGAGGGACTTTAAGGGTTGTCGCCAGGTATGGATGCCAACACAGGCTGATATCCTTCTCATCGCATTGGTAATATTTGAGACAGTACATTTTCTTTTTTCAATCGTTTTCTTCCCCAGGGCTGGTGCAGTCTAAATTTCTGTAAGTAGTTTTCCGCTGAAGTACGCCAAACGAATCCCCCAAAGTTTCCAAGAGTCAACATATGCATTCGTTTGAGAACATTCCTCTCTGTTGTGATTACCTCCATTAGCATTTCTGTTGCAACACATTTCCTCTGAGTTCTTTACATCTCCACTAGCTGAATTTTTCACCAACAGATCTGTGCTATAATTATGGAAACTTCCAGATCTTTTCCGCAAATCCTATTTACAAAATACTTGACGAACGTGCATTTCAAATATTTTACTTTCTCAAAAACACTCATGGTATGAAATACATTGTTTATCAAAATGTTTATTTTTTTTTAAATTTCTAGTAATGAATTCAGGATTGAAATTTCTTTTGAGACTGATTATTAATGTAGAAGTTTGTTTTAAAGAAAATGAAAAAAAAAAATTTAATTTGGTGTGACAAAAAATGGAAAAAAATCCGGTATGCTTTATAGATTTCTTTGTATATAGACTGTGAAAATCTATGTAGTTATTTGTTTAATTACATGAGATTCGATAATATAAGGTAGCTATAATAGTAGAGGATACTAGAATATGTATTTCTATGGGTGATATGAAAGTTGGATAGTGTGTTAGAGTCATGAATCCAATCAAACCCACACGGACGTAATGAGATATTATGCGCTGAATTCCAAAGGGTTTCAAAACTCTTTCAGGGTGTTGTGTGGTTGTTTATATAGAGTAACTTGCCATTTGAATGTTTGCTTACGTCATCTTACTTTGATTCAAAATTCCGTGGAGCATCGTGAATAAACCAAACAATTTTTATTGTAGCTTTAATTAAAAACCAGTAATATATAAAAAAACCAATTCCTACTTAGTTCAACAAAAAAAAAAATATTTTAGTTAATTTTTATTAAATAGTTACAATTAATATAAATATGTATATACATGACAGAATCACAACATTAAGTGGCTATTTTTATTAATTATCATTAAAGTGTACAAAACAATCGAGTAAATAAAATTTCAGTTCAATTGAATGCTTTAAAACGCGAAAAAAAATATTTTTACTTTTTGACCCAAGTCGTTAAAAATGAAACCAACGTGGTTGTAACTGTGTGTAATTCTTTAAATAATTAGTGTCAGTCAATTAATTTTCATTAAATTATCATATTGCCACCCAAAACAATCGTGTATAGAAAATTTCAGCTCAAATGAGGGCTTTAGAATGTGAGAAAAAAACATTTTCAAGTTTTGACACAAGTCGCCAAAATAGTCACTATGAAACCAAAAATGATGTTAACGTAGATGTATTTGTAATTATTTGATTAATGAGATTCAATCAATTAATTTCAGTAATAATAATTAAATAACCGTATTGTGATCCAAAATAATCATGTATATATGGTGTATCTAAAATCTTGGACAAAACTTTATGGAGTGATAGTCCACATCAAGACAAACAATATTAAATAGGAAACTTAGGGTTCCTAACGTCTTCCGAAGGAGATAGGTGCCATCAAAGTTTAGGGTCCAAAATTTCAAATGATTACAAGAAACGGACAAATGGGTCGATTCTTTAGCCGTTTTCACTAAAATTATTCTTTTTGTCAGTATTTTCCTGAAAAATAAATGTAAAGATAAAGATAAAAATATGTCGATAGAGGGCACTTTAGACTTTGCAGTAAAGAACAACTATTTTTTACCGTTATTTTTTGTATCACATTAAATGCTTTCAAAAGCTTAGACTTAAACAAATTTTGAGCTCAAAACTGATTCGTTGGGGTGGTTAAGTAGCACAAACACAACTGTTTTCAGGGGGGATTTGAACCCCCTCCCCCTTGAACAGAGTTCATTTACTCCCGATCTTGGTGTCGCAGACCAGGCAGCAACTACTACCCCCTACACATAAAATAAACGATAAAGGGGTGACAAAATTAAAAAAGGAATTGCTGATTTAATGTGGAAAAAAATGCTGAACATGAGCAAGAAACAAGTTACATTGTGGTTTATAGTAGCAATAGAAAGTGTTGTCACTACGTAATACTATAAAAAATCCAAGGCTACTGAGGAGTATCAAAAATGTTGTAAGTAGCAGTTGAGAAATTGCTCATGACTATTGAGAATGTCACAGTTCTTCTCTCACAATAAAAAGAAACAATTTGTTGTACGCACGTAGTGCGCAAGAACAAAGTTTGAATGAATGATGACACGTAGAAATTTGCACACGCACGAATTTCTTGCGAAGTCACAAAAACTGTTCGAAAGGGTACCCACCAGTAAGATTGCAGGCCTCACACCACCTGCGACGGGACTGTCGAACATTAGCAAATACCCCGGGCATCTCCCGGATATCACCTGCTACGACGGCAATCCGCGCAAACAGGGCCTCGTCGGAGTCGACTGGGCTTGCGTAAACAAAACTCTTCATATGGCACCAGAGGAAGAAGTTTAGTTAGGAGAGGTCTGGTGATCGTGCCGGCCAGTTTATCGGACCACACCGCCCAATCCATCACCCTGGGTATGCTGTATCCAACGTAATTTGCAAATCTGCGCTGAAAGGTGTAGGCGCTCCGTCATGTTGGAACCACATATGAGCCTTTATGTTTGTTAGAACCCTTTGCAGTAGAACTGTAAGCACATCTTGTAGAAATACCAAACACGTTCCGCCGTCCAGGAACCTTGGAAGAAGGTATGGCCTGATCAAATGATCGTGACCACACATTGACGTTAAAACACCGTTGATATGATGATATGAATGATGACGAATAGCGTGTGGGTTAGTGTAAGTCCAGTTGTGTGCATTGTGCGCATTAAAAATGCCTTGCCGACTCAAACTGCATTCCTCGGTGAATAGCACGTGTGTGGCAAAATCTGTTTGCACAGCCAATTGTTGGAGGAACCATCGTGAAAAGTCAACACATGGCGGATGTTCGGTTGCTTCCAAGGCATATACAAGCTTCAAATGGTACGGTCGAAGGCCTTTGGCTCCCAAAACTCGCTAAACCTTCATGTGACTCACATTTGCGGCAGCGGATAGAGTCCGCGTGCTCGTCTCCGGTTGCTCCTCGAATTCACGCAATACATGCTCATCAAGTGCCTGTGTCTTCGCACTCATGGTACGCCCTGTGTCGTGCATCCCATTGACAAACGAGCCGGTTTCTTTGAGACGCCGATGTAAGCGTTCGAATGTTTTACGGCTCGGCAAGCGTCTCGAAGGAAATCGTTCCCCGTACAATCACCGGGCATCCAGGGCATTACAATCCGCAACGCCATAAATGAAATGGATATCAGCAATTTCTTGATTAGTGTAGCTGGTCATCCCTACAGCCGTCAAAAAGGAAAACTCGTTGAATGCAGACAACCAGAGCTTTTTTAGCATTTTACATCATTACATATAGTTAGCACTTTACAGATAAATCCTTGTGTACTACGCTTTGCATGGCAATCGGGTCATTTGCATAATCGGGTATTTTGCGCGGAGAACTCGCTGATGTCTTTTATGATTAACTTTTTTATTTAACTTTTTCACACCTCTCTCGTTTATTTTACGTTTAGTGGGTAGTACCTGCTGCCTAGTCTACAATCGAGCATCCATAATCATGAATAACTGAACTGTGTCTAGTGGAGGAGGGGAATTCAAATTTCACCTTCTGAATACAGTTGAGTTTGCGCTACTTAACCACCCCCAACGATTTAGGTTTTAAGCTCCAAATTTTAGTTTGTCTAAGCTGTTGAAAGCATTTAATGTGATACAACAGTAAAAAATGGTTGTTTGTTACTCCAAAGTCTAAAGCGCCCTATATTAACTTTTAATTCTTTAATATTTTTCAAGAAAATGCTGACAAAGAGAATAATTTTAGTGAAAACCGCTAACGAATCGACCCATTTTTCCGTTTTTTATAGTAATTTGAAATTTCGAATCCCAAACTTTAATAGTGCCTATATCATTCGGAAGACGTTTGTGATCCTAAGTTTCTTATTTAATAATGTTTGTCTTGATGTATACTGTCACCCGTTAAAGTTTTGCCCTAGAGTTTAGCAGAGTTTAGTTTTTTTAAGACCCTGCATGAAATGTAAGTTCAATTGTGAGCGCTTTGAAAAATAATTTATTAATGATTGAAAATTTTAACAAGATAAATATATAGAATTATTGTGAACTGTGAATATATAATAGCAGGAAATTAATAAAAGGCGTTAGATATTATTTTTATTCCTGTGTAACAGGGAAGTTACGATATACATTTTAAATACTGAATGTACTGTAGTAATTATATTACATATTCGTTTCAAAATTCTAATATTATTTGTAGCCATATGAAATTTCTTCGCAATATCTATTTCTTACCTTTGTATATGCCATGCATTCGTAGAAAAGATTTTTGTGACTTTTTATTCATTTCCCAAAACAATTCCTTAAAAAAATATACTCGAATAAATATTTTATAAAATATAGAAAGAATTGTAGGGGAAACTCTAAAATGCTGAATTCATGAAAACCCATAAAACTACACTTTCAAACTTATTCAACTAGAATAAGACGTGGAAATAATGCATGATTTCACTACTTATATTTTGTTTTATTCCTACAATACCTGTTTTCCATGTTCATATAATTTGGCACTAAAGTTATTCGTGAGAGTGTATGAAAAAGCAAAAGTAACAAAATATTTTTCAAGACGTGCAGGAAATCTTCGCCTGGAATATTTCTACACGAGTGTCTGTGGAGGCTAGTAAAACCACAGAGAAGTGCTGAAACATTAATATTTGTTGCTTGTGTCTTAGCATAATGCACATTCACGTAGAAAAATTCATATTCTTTATTTTTAAAACATAAGGAAATCTTGAAAATTATCTAGTCGTCTCTATAAGAAGTTTTATTTAAGAAATAATAATAAAAAAATTATTTCTGTATAAAATTTAATCAAGTAAATCTGTGATTTTAATATTTATTCCAGCTAATTTTAATTTATTTGTGCTCTTCTTTATGTATAATCATCATAAATAGTAATCTATCATTATTCAAATGTTTTGGTTATCTATAAATTCTATAAATTATAATTCATCGTAATATAGATTAGAAGGTATGGCTAAACCTTTCAGATATAGTTCGTTGGATGAATATAAATAAGATATTATATATATATATATATATATATATATATATATACATACAGAGAGAGAGAGAAATTGTTATATTTGTCTGTGGTTTTTTTTCTTTGCTCTTGGGGTGATATGTTGTCAAAGGATAAACACTTTGCTCTCTGGGCATGTACGTTCTTGACTTATTGACTAACCGCACTTATTTAAACCGGAAGTCTAAAAAAGAAAACTGGGTTTATCTCGTCTATGTTCCTACACCTCCCTCCTCCCATTCATCCTCATTTCAGAATCATTACCTAACTCTAGAAGAACCCATATCAAAAAGTAAACAAATCAGTTGAAGTCAGAGAGCTACTTTGAACAATGAAATTTAGTCAGCAACCGAAACTCGCAGTTGAGTAACCACATTTTATTTTTTTACGAATACTGAAGTTTAAAACCTGTGGTTCGCATTTCCTTAACCTCAGTTTCTTTGCTCCAGGTGTAGGTAGCCTAGTGGTCAAGGTCACGGACTGACGGCTGGCGTGCCATAAGTTCGAGCCGAGTACCATTGAAGACTGTGTCGTGCTGATATACGATAAATCTGTCGAGGCTCAAATATCCTCCCGTTGGTGTGGTATGGAACTTATGATAGGGGTGTCAGTTCAATTATCGTCCTCGTCACTTGACAATGGTTCAAAATTACGAAGTCCGTTGCCAAAGGTTCTCGTGTAGCTGAATAGTGCTACATTAATATTCATTCATTCCTAACTCTATGTCTAATTAGCTGTGAATGAAATCGTAATATTCTATCGCTGGTTTTATTTTCGAAAGACTAATGTATTATAAGACAGGTGTGCCTAAATTGCTTTTATTTCATCTACGTTATCCTTTAACAAGACAAGACATCGAAGCTTTAACCAATTAGTCTCGTAAATTATATAATTGGCTTAAAAATCAACCTATGCACTCCATTTCTTTTTAAAAACTTTTTGAAACCCATGTGGACAATCAAAATCCATAAATGTATATCACATGATAATACTCTCTTGGTTTCAGAAGACTAAGTTTAAAATTTCCTCTTTCTGCATTTATTTTCCCAACCACAAACATTCCCCTGAACTATACAATATAGCACCACCTTATCTGTGTTATTGTCCGATGTCACAGTGTATTGTCAATTATTTATAAAATGTGGGATGGCAACATAGGTAAAAATTTCGTCCTTAAGAGAAATTTGGTCACTAAACTGGCCATCTCCTAAAGGTTACTGTTACAATTGATTTATTTTTTTCTGAACCCAGGTAAGGAATAAAAATGTGATCTAATAATAATAATAACATAAATTCAGCTTAAGGTTGTTTGTTATATTTCTTACTTCTAGTTATTGTACCCTTCATAATGTTTTTTTCTTGATTAGTTATTTGAATTTTTCACTTTATTCGAGGTTGAGAAGAGGAATTAAATTTTTGAAAGCTGAGTTATTGTATAATATATATAAAACTAAAATAAAATGAAATAAATATAATGAAACCTTTAAAAAAATTTTAAAAAATATACCACATAATTATTCAAGATCCTTTTTACGGTGGTTCATCTAAGGGATCAAATCATCAGAGTAATTGGTGACTCAATTTCAATTCAGTAAATCGAAGAAATATCAGTAAAAGTTAGTTTAAATTTAGTAACACATATAATGCGTCTGCACTCATTCACGTACAGAAAATTTTTTATCAAAACAAAGAAAGTTTTTACAAGCACCGCCCTCAATACTGAGTAGGTACTACCAATCCATAAAAAAATATTCATCAGCTCATGAACATTACCGTAAAAATTGAAAATCGCCATTGATGTGTAATACAGCGGAAACACGAAGGGAAGTAAAAAGCATAATTTCGTATATTTTCCATAATATTGTACACGTTTTAATGCTTTGAAAAATAATAACAGTAAGAGCAAAGATATGACTCTTATACCATAGTATGGAAACCCTAATGCTTATTCCCAAGAATAAGTTCAACGAAAAGAAATCTGCACCATTTCTTCACAAGAAAGTTCAACCCGATGAAAGAATGACAGGAGAGGTTCGACTGAAATAGCCCAAAATCTTTTTTATCCGTTTGGCAATGGGAAAAGTTACCATCGGAAAATGTTGCTATTTTTCTTCCTTAAGAGTCTGGAGTTGTATTATAAGCTTTATGTTTATCATAACGTTTCTCGACATGATGGTGTAGTTGAAGGTTTTTTATTATGACTCGAAAAGTTACAATGGAAGTGTAAATCTTGAAGAAAAGTGAGAATTTTAGTCAGAGAAGGATTCCTTTTTTGTTATTTACTTTTTTTGTTTGAAGGAAAAGTATGCGTAGAAATTGAATAATTTGGGAGTATGAAAGAAAGTATAAATAAAAAATAACAAGTACTTTAAAGAAAAAAATAAGTCAATTCCTCCTTCGATCAATTAAGAAAAAATTAATTTATTTACTTTTTATTAAATAGTTACAATAAATATAAATATTTATATGCATATGACAGAATAAAACAATATTAAGGAACAAAATAGAAAGCGATTTTCCTTTTTATATATGGTGTGGGACTATTATTTTTGCTTGTTATTATTTATTTCTTAATTAAATTTAATTATACAATAAGATACTATAGTAGAAAGAAATCACATTCTTAGAAATAAAGCCATCCCAGGTGGGATTCAAACCCACGACCTTTGGAGTAGATGTCCAACCGGCTATCCATTGCACTGTAGTACGCACGCAAATTTTCCTTTTATATATTGCTTTGGACTGTTATTTTTGTTTGTTACTATTTATTTATTAACTAAATAGAATTGATGAATTAATATTTGAATTTAAAAAAAAATGTATTAACCTCAAGTGTCATCCTCAACAAGTTTAAAAAATTGCATTTGAACTTGAATGGATGAATAAAAGGTATTAAATAAACCATTGAAAATTTGAACATATATATACTGAAGTGTAACTGAATGAGAGATAGCAAAGACTATGCAAATTGTGAGCTCTGCGCATCAATTATGCGCAAGTTAGGCCTCTCTGCTAACTGCATATGTAGTGCGTAGCGTGGTTGTTTTGAATTATTCGTTGGAATTGCCTTTATGAGTAAACTGCCACATTTATAGATATCTTCGATCGAGAACAAATCCGAGGTGTACGATGCAAGGACCATTCAATTTCCGAAGTTGTCAGACAGCTAGGTTTTTTAAAGTTGACAGTGTCAAGAGTATACCAAGAATACATGGATGGCGGACAAAAAACTAGCGACTGGGTAAACTGCAAAGGACAATTAGCTTTTACAATGCATGGTGAATGTGTGAATGAGTGAATATTAACGTCGTCCTGTTCAGCTACACGAGGGCTTTTGTCGACAGACTAATTAATTTTGAACCATGGTCAAATGACGTGGACGACACCTGAGCTGGCACCACTCTCCTAACTACCATACCACACCAGCGGGAGGATGTTTGAGCTTTTGACAGATTTAACGTGCATCCCCCTACACGGCTGGTCTTTAGTGTGGTTCTGGGCTTGAACTCGTGACAAGACCAGCCAAGATCCGATAACTTGATCACTCGGCTACCGCGGCCACCAATGCGTGGGGAGAGCCAGCTCAGGTGCACTGTAAGTAGCCGGCGAAGCCAAACATTAGCTCAGATTACCACCCAGTTGAATGAATGTGCCAGTCATACAGTCGGGAAGAGGACTGTGCAACGCTCGCTTCACGTACGGGTTTCGGGAGCCCTCGACCTACGAGAGTACCATTGTTCAATGCTCGCCATCAGGCTTCACGTCTTTCCTGAGCAAGAGAGCACAGAGACTGGAGTGTAGAGGACTGGAAACGAGTAGCATGGAGTAATGAGTCTTGTTTCCGACTACATAAGGCCAACGGGTGACTGAGAATATGGCGCATGGCTGATTAAGCCATTGATCCTGTATAACTGTTTGGAATAGTACAAAGGTATGATGGCTCAGTCATGGTCTGGGGTTTTTTTCGTGATAATGTTTGGGATCTTTGGTTCGTGAATCTAACTCCCTCAATGCAACTCGGTATTTAGAGTTGCTGGATGATCACCTCCATCCGTTTATGCTGTTCCGTTATCCGCACGGTAATGGAGTTTTCCAGCAAGACAACTTTATCTCTCACAAGTCCTGGTTGGCTATTGGCTCGTTGGATGAACATTCCTCTGATTTTTCTGTCATAAATTTTCCCCCTAGAATCCCAGACTTAAATCCTATTGAACCCATTTGGGATGTTTTGGAACAAGGCGTGAAAGGTTTTCACACAGTGCGAATGAACTTTACTGAACTATGGACAGCTTAAGTCAATATATGGAAAGTCATTCCCGTGGAACGTTTCCAGAAATTTGTTTTATCTATGCCTCGTCGTGTGGCAGCTGTTATCAAGGACAGAGGAGGTCCAACTCGTTACTAGTTAGGTATCCCTATTTCAGTGGCTGTACTTTTCCTACTACTACTATTTCACACACACACAATTCCTACTTATTCTCTACATATTTATTTACCTTGGTGGAATTTTCAATCGTCAATGAAATACATTTTAAAGCGCTCAATTGAGCTGAAATTTTATATACATGATTATTTTGGTTCACAATACAGTAATTTAATTATAATTAATAAATATTAATTGATTAAAACTAATTATTCAAAGAATTAAAAAACAGCCACGTTGGCATCCTTTTTGGCGACTTCTATCAAAACATGAAAAGGTTTTTTTCTCACATTTTAAAGCGTTAATTTGAGCTGAAATTTTCTATACACTATTGTTTTTGGTAAAAATACGATAATTTAATTATGGTTAGTTAAATTCATTCACTGAAACTAACTATTTAAAAAAACTAATTATTTACAGGTTGGTTTCATTTTTAGCGACTTGGGTCAAAACTTTAAAAGATTTTTTTTTCTCACGTTTTTAAGCATTCAGTTGAACTGAAATGTTATATGCACGATTGTTTTGGACGACAATACGATACTTTAATAATAATTAATAAAAATTAATTACCACTTAATGTTGCAATTCTGTCATATGTATATACATATTTATATCAATTGTAACTATTTAGTAAAAAGTAGCTAGAATAAAAGTTTTCCTTTGTGATCTAAGTAGGAATTGAGACTTAAAAAAATATTTTTTTTTATTCCTTGTTATTATATTGTTACATAGGTCTTAGTTCAGGATTTTATGCAGCCATTTGGAAAGAGCAAGGCAGTTCTTTAGAAACGATGAAAATTTATTGTCAAAAAGCCATCCTTGAAATACAGGATATATTACTGAAATTCACTTAATAAATCTCAGAAGGCTTTCACACCTTCTAAAGCTGAAACTATCAGTGATAAAAATACAAGTATGTTAAAGATTATTCATTACTCACTCATCCTGCTCAACATCCGCAGTAATAACAAATCGTTTCTCTGTCAAATCAGTATTACTGTCAAAACAAGTCTTACTCAGTTTCGGCAAGTGACTCTCTATTTATAGGCTTCACAGATTTTTCTCAAAAAATTCACTTGCGTTGCATAAATCGTGATATTAGTAGATTTCACCCTTAATTTCTAGAAGAATCCATAGGGTCACGAACTCACCAACATAGTCGCCAAGTCCTCAACACAATCGCCGATAAAAATGTTGCTCTGTCGCCAAGATTTCGCCAAGTTTTCATTGATTCACCTTTATATTGTAAAAAAAGGCATTGCTTGCGAATATTACAATTTTTAATATGAAACAAATACAACATAAAGTAATACAGATACAGATATAAAAATATTTACACTATTTTAAGCATTCATTCCACAAAATCCGTAACAGTATTTCACTAAATTAATAACATGTGCTGCGTAATTAGAATTATAACTAATCTATCTAAAATATCATTCTGGAATGAAACTAGACATTCGTTTTCATATATATAAACACAAATAATTCTGCGAGGAAAGATAAAAAAAATTTAAAAATTCGAAGTAATCCAGTTTCATCAAGAAAACGAGTCCATTTGTTATTTTTTGCCGGAAAGCATTCCTTTTGTTATAAATGTCAAGTAGCAAATGAGACCTTACAAAACACGATCCTGCCTTATAAAATGCAGAGAGAAGATAAACTTACTGACTTTTTTCTTCACTTGTTTTTCTCTCAGGAAGCAATCAAAGGTGAACACAAAGTTACGTTGTTAAAGTTTGTAGCAAAGTTGATAAATCATCCTTATATTGCGGTCTCACAACGATACATTTTCTCAGAAAATGTTATGTTGAGCCATTTAATAGTTTCAGGAGGGATTTGAATAGAAGGCAATCATCATTTATTTGATGTGGAGTATTGATCCCTATACAAGTATATATTAAGAGTAGTTTCAGAATTGTGATATATTTTGTGTAATATTTCAATTCTCTAAAAGTATGTATTTGTTAAAGGAGTATATTTCCTATTAACTTCAACAAATTCATGTCACAAATTATTTATCCAAAGTTTACACTGTTTTAGTGATATGAATATTATAATAAGTAGCAAATTCAAGCCATTCGATCAAATGTCTTGGAAAAAATTTTAAGTCAATCTTGTACTCAAAATATTTTTTTAAAAAATTATTACTTTTTGTATACAAATCCTGTTTTTATTATTCCTCTTTGCGTATTCTGTGAACAAAAGAGTAACATTTTACTTTATTTAACAATTCTACTTATTCGTATCCCAAAATCGTAATTTTTAAACTTTCGCTGCAAGTTTATTTGAAATATTCCTTCTGTTGAGTTACAATAAAGGTAATGAAATAATTATTCACATATTTTAAAATTCCATTCCTAATGCATTTTTTTATTATTTTTTTTTTCTTTTCAAAGCTATCTTCCTGGTGAATTAACTAATCACTGATTTGTACTCCCTAAAATATTCTGAAAATTAGTGTATTTGTTATATCATAATAGTACAAACTTATTCTGTAACTTAAATTATCTAAAATAGTTATCTTCTTATAGAAAAAACAGAAACCAAACTAGTTCTCTACCAATAAATGTTAACTATCTATTCAGTTCAATAAAAGTGAAGTAAAATAATAAGTTATAAACAAGTATGAGAAAGCAAATTTATATTTATTTTATTAAAAATGAAATTAAGACATCTATGTAAGAATATAAAAGAAATAAGAAAATGTAAGAATATTATAATTGCAAATAAGAAATATCCCTATTAACTTTTATCATTTTTGAAAACTTTGTTTGGAGATTTCACCGACGAGTCGGTTTAAATGATTTAGGAGACCGAAATAAAAAATTTGGGAGTTATAAATATTTATATAGAAAATACTATATTGTTCGAATTAGTTGAGGCAAACGGGAAAAAACGATTTTTTCTAAAACCTCGGCTTTTACAAATAACATATCTTAAGTAGACTGAAAAAACTTCTGTACTAATAGAAATGTCTTTTTTTGGCAGAAATGACCTCTTGAACATATTTTAACATTAACTATGCTAGTGAATAGCGCGTGTTAATTGACTTTATCACCGAGGAATTACAATTGTATATAGCAGTTTTATTACCTATTCTGTTGTCACATGCAATTCAATTTAGCTAAATAATTCTTGAAAATAAGCCATATGTTCTCAATAGGATTTAGGTCTTGTGTATGTGAATTACCAGGCCAAGCAATCCTTGTATTTTATTTTCCCACATATAAAAGTCCGGTCTGATATCGAATTGTGACAAACTGCAAAGTCCTGCTGAAATGTTCCATCAAAAGTTATCATGAATTGAACAAACCTACTACGTCATATTTATATTTATTTGACAGAATCCATTGTGATTTTAAAAGAAAATAAATTTTCAGTATCATTTGTTGTGAAAAAAATCCCAAAGCATCCTTTCGGAAGGGTGTTTTACATTTGGTTGGATATAATCAAGTAACACAGTTTTACCAACACTATGGTTTACTGCACTTGATTTGTATCCCTGCACAAATAGATATGTTTAATGACTGAAATTTAGCTTCTTCCAGTCGGTAACAGTCCAAGATCGGTATTGTATGGCCCTTTCTAAACGTTTTTCCATTATTTTCTGAGTTAGAAATTGTTTTATATTCGAGCTTGTTATCTTACTACCAACTTCCAGCAGCTTTTGAGTACAATTGAGGCATTCACTTTAACACTATAGTCTAAGAAATCCTTTCAAACGTCTTTGCTTGTCTTCCTTGGATTTATTTTGCAATTTATTATTAGAATTTTATTAGTTCTTAGAGTAGTTTTCCGCTTGCAACCACATTTTCCTTTTCTTCTTAGAGAGTATGTTTTGGAAATTTGAAATGCACTTGAAATTCTTGAGAGGCTTGACTTGCCTGCACCAACTGCCATAGCTATATCTCTCATAGTAGTAGAAACGTGTTCGTTAAGAAGGATTATTTTAGAACGCTCCCTCGGAGTAATATCCATATTTGAAGAAGCAAAAGAAATGCGTGTTACACGGAACTCAAAATTATAACTACTAGCTGCCGCGTTGAAATGCCCCCAGCTGAACTATTGATACATTTAAACCAGTCAAAGGAGTAAACTATAGTTAAAGTCGATCCTTCACACTATCTCTATGCAAATCTAGCCGATATGTGGCAGTTCGGGACATCTTTGGTAATAACATACCAACTCAGAGAAGAAAAGTATGTTTGTCCCAATTAATTCGAACAGAATAGTAGATGGTGATAAACAACAATTGGTATAGTAAATTAATAGAAAAGTGATTACTTACATAAAATACATTTTTAATAAGTTTCTCTTTTCACTTCACATTTCAGTAATTATTTTATGGTACAGATAGAAAACATAAATTTTTAATTTAATAAATTCTGTGAGAAAATTTATAAAACGTATTATTCTCAGTAAAGTAGTAACTTTTTTCTATAGTTAGAAAAGAAAAATAAACACACAGAAACTAAATATTTTGACGAAAGAAGATATTTTTTATTTAGTAATTAGTTTTCTTTTTCTCACTAATAAACATTTGCTTACATACATACTGGAAAATTAAATAGAAAGCTCCTTTTTTGATACAGTTTTTGAATGACTTCATTTTGTTCTATTTTAGAAAAAATAAAGCATATATATATATATTATCGGTTTTTGCCAATAGTAACCATTTCTTCTGTCAATCGATTCAGAGTGTTGGATCGATTATTTTTCTTGAGATTCCCTTCTTACCAGTTTTCCCACGGAGATCAGATCCTGTTTTTCCTTTTTAAAATAAGAAGAAAAATATATTGTTGTACTTTTGTTTCCAATCTGGAATGCTAAGAAATATACTTCAGACATTTTCCTTGAATAACAGTATAGAAATCAAAACCTTCCTCATTTTATTGGGTTTTTTTTTCGCTTTCTATCTGATAAACAAATATGGACCCCTGTGAATATCGCTTTTTTTTAGAAGCACTACAGCCTAATCCTCTTCTGACGGTGACTATGTCGTAGTTTTATTCCCCTTAAAAGATTTTATGAAGTGTTTCACCATTTTCCCACCAGATGGCGACCGATAAATCTAGTTCTCTTCAGGATTACGTGCCATACGTGCTCAAATCTGAAATGTTAACGCTACCAGTAATGCTGGTGATTGTCTATGTGTGTGTGACATAAATATATTAAAAAAAGTCAAATTGCTTTATATCATTCTTAGTGTAACTAATCGGAAATATATTACATTAGTAACCTGGTAATTTATTTAACGATTAAAACTAAAAAATACTTAAAACCAAAATTAATGCACTTTGCATATGTGATGTGGGATCATCGCCAGGATTTTAGAAAGATAATTTTAATTAAATACACTGACATGAAAACAGCCCACGCATTTAGTTAATTTATTGTACAGAAATTTAAAATAAATGATTTTTGCCGGTCTGAAACAGTGTATGTCTTCTTAATTGTAAGTTCTCAATGTTATATAGAATTTCTTCGTTTAGAAATCACTTGATGAAAAATCATAGTTTTTGTTCGTGATAAGATCATTTTAGAAAAAGAATATATTTATTTTTCAACATAACCTCTTTTCAGCTCTATACACTTTTCCCAGCGATGTTCAATAAGTTAGATGCCTTTTTTTATTATAAGAACTGCCTTGCTCCTGAAAATAGTCATTACCTGCCATTATCACTTATTCATCGTTGGAAAATCTTTGTCCACGGAGACATTTTTCAAGTTTGGGATTCCGAGAGGCATAACTCTGATAAATAGGGTGCATGAAGTAGCAATTCAAACTTTAATTCCTAACTTTTGGTAATTGCAATAACGGATTTGTGAGCAGGTGCATTTTCTTGATGAAACAACACATTCTTCTAAGCCAAATGTGATAGTTTTTGTTAGATTTCTTTGCTCAAACGTTGCAATAAGTACGCGCAGAATTCGCCGTTGATAGTTTTTTTTTTCCTTTTTCAAGATAGTCAAGGAAAATTATCTCACGTGTATTCCAAAAACCCGATGCCATGGCCTCTTTCCTGCAGCCCTCTTTTTGAAGCCCGTTCTTCCTTTTTCCAATTGCTTTGATTGGTTTTTTTATCTCGGGTATGAAGTTATGGACTCGTGTTTCATCCATGGTTATGAAACGGTGCAGAAATTCTGTTTTTTTGCTGTGACACTTCGCTAAACACTGAATTGAAACATCTTCACGACACTGTTTTTGCTGGAGTGTTAACAAAGGTACTCATCTTGCACACAGCTTTCTCATGTCCAAATTTTCAGATCATAGGCAAAGTACCACATTTTTTGATATGCCTATTATACGTGCTAGCTCGCGCACTTTTAGTAGATGATCATCTAGTCGCCACCTCATTTGGTCTACAAATGAGGTGCTCGTCTTGGCAGCTGGTACGACCTCGTTAAATCTCTGCTACTCAATAATTTACTGTTGTAAGCGAAGGAGCAGACTCACACAGAGTCGAATGTAGTTCAGCTTTTATACTGGTTTGGCTGAGTCCTTTCAATAAAATTATTGTATCACATAACGATGACCAATTTCCTCCATTTTCACAAATTCACTGAAAACGTTCACTATTGATGGCTGCTAAACAACAAATACTAAACAATGTGGCGTCTTCAGACTTGAAACATATGTTTTATATATTGTGTGTGTACTTTCTTACACAATCACACACATATTTTTCAAACTACAGCCACCATCTCTCGGTCGGGTCGGGTACTTATGGAAACACTCTTATACTTGTCTTAGTTGTTCTGAAATCTTGTCTTGCATTTGATTTTTCAATTATAAACTCATGTGGTAAACTGTGGTCTTCTTCGGAGGAGTGTTAATTTATTCCTCAAGAGGAGTTTGATTATTTGTTCTTTTACGCAACAGGAGGAAAATAAATTCAATTCGGTAAATCGCTCTATTAAGTGTGTGTCAAATGTTATGGAAAGTAACATAGAATTCCGTAAATTTTGTTCATGCGTTTCTTTTGTTTCTACATTAAATAAATATACTAACCCCTCAACTGCCGATTAAAATTTACGTGATTCGCTTCTCAGTGCCCTCGTTTTTCAGACAGCTGTGTGCATGTTGTGTATTGGAGAGAACAGAAAGGGAATAAATAAAAAATTCCTTCACTGAGTCAAGTAAGTCCTTCGCAAACACTGTAAAGGTCATTTTATATTACATTCCAAAGTCTTCAGAATAATTTTATCGATATCAACACAAAGAAAAGTCCATACTTTGGAAAGACGTATGTATATGTCCTGGACAGTCGATACGTATATATACGCAGATCGTATATATATATGATTATGGTGAGCGATACGTATATATACGTCAGTAGCACTTAAGTATATATACTTAAGTGGCACCACTCAAAATCCATTTAAAATTATATAACCGTGGTGTCCGGCCCCTAGGAGGGTGCACCCCCATGGTTTGAGAACAACTGTTGTTGTCATGTCGTGTCCTTATTAAAACCCTACTTGTTTTTTTTTTTTAAATAAAATGAATAAATATTTAAGAATACTTTAATCCAGAGTATTTTTAAGTAATAGAATAAATGGTGTTGACAAAGGCAGAATTCCAATGATTGTAAGAAACATGTATATTTCATTTAAAATAATTAAAACAATGGTTAACTGTAAATAATGTAATTATAAGAACTATGAAAAAAAATCACATAACATCTATGCAAAAGTGATATATTTGATTTAATGTTTTTTTGATAATGGCGGGGAAAAAAATTCGTTACTTTTCTAAATGTAGACATCGGAACTATATATTACAATTTCAGAGGTATTTTTGCCAAAAGTTATCACTACGTTAATCTTTAGGCCCTCGGTAAAGGAATACGCATTGCTAGTGTTTTCCCCTTGTCGTAAAATTATTGAAATAAATATAAAATATGGAAGCCCTTGATTTCAAAAACACAAATACGTAGTATGATCCAAAAGTTCGGGGACAAAGTGTAAGAAACTTTACCCTGTGTAGTTCACATCACCGAAGAGCATCTACTTCATACACTTCTGAAAACGTTTGTGCAACTTCTGGAAACACAACTGGAAGCCATTTTTTGCAACCTTCCGCAAGGCCTCTTGCGATGCTGCTTTCATCTCATCCAATGAGATTTTCCGTTAGAATGCCATGTCAATTTGTCTTCGAGAAGTGTGCAGCCTCAGCAATATGTACAAATGTTTGGCAACATCTTTTCGAACACATTCAGACACCAACGTAACATTTTCCACAATCCGTGAATTCGATGGTCGTCCAACGCGTTCATTGTCTTCGATGTCGTTTGTAAATTTTGAATCTTGTCATAGTAGATTCACCGTAAACCTTCCATAGCATTTCCAAAGTTTCCATTGGTGTTTTATCGAAGCGTTGACAGAAATCACACACACACACAATTCTTTAAGAAAAAATGCCATCTTTTTTACATCGCTAAAAACAATGCTAACTAACTTCGGAAAATAACAGTTGCACGTGGGATTCGATCACATGGCATGGATTAAACTAACCTAGGCAGGTAGGGGAGTGTTCAGAGAATTAATTTCTAGTGGTTTAACTTTAGGTACTTGTTTTCGTCGTTTAGAATGTCCGCATTCCCCGAAGTTTTGGATCGTACTACGTAAATTAAACGTTTCTATAAAGTCTTTGCCTTGCACGGTGAGTTACACTCCCAAACGTCCTATAATTTAAGCTACAATTAATTTTGAACCATAGACTTTTTAAATAATTTTAAAGATAGGTTGAGTTAGTTTTTATTAGTTACTTTTAGATTCCTCGTATATTTTAAACGAATTTAAATAGAATTAGGCAATTTAAATGAAAAACGGTAAATGCTATTTTGAAATCGAAAGCAATTGTCATATCACAAAATAATATTAAATGCTAGATAGGTAATCAAAATTCCCAAAGGTTGGTAAGAGACGTAAACCAATTTATCATTATGCTTAACAGTATAAAACTCTGAAAATGTAAACTTTAGTAATAAGGTTCAAATGTTAGTTATATATTTCATTCCAAATTTTCTTCAACAAGAACATATTTTTGTGATTATTCTTGGCTTTCGATGAAAGGAGTCGTTGAGAAAAGTATATAGTACTTTTTCTAAAAAAAAATTGCAAAGTACAATACATCAAAAGGAAACCGTCGAAAGCAATGGGAAGTCAAATTGCCTTTGGGAAAAAGTAAATATGATGGCAAAAGTTAGGAATGA
This sequence comes from Trichonephila inaurata madagascariensis, assembly GCA_019973955.1. NCBI lineage: Eukaryota > Metazoa > Arthropoda > Arachnida > Araneae > Nephilidae > Trichonephila > Trichonephila inaurata. The sequence goes on from BMAV01023677.1 coordinate 31,545, forward strand.
AAATTTTGCTTGAGACATTTGTTTCGATGATGAATGGTTGCTAATCTTTTCTTTGCCTTTTTGATAAGAAGTTTAGAATATTTTCTTTTTGCATCAGAAGATAAAAAAAATTATTTTTTTTAGGTAGTGATCCTATTTTGTTTTTAATTTTCTTCAGTGGGATTAATAGTGAATATGATTACGGAAGATACATTAATAGTTTCTAGATTCAGGCATATATCGGCCATCCTGATTATATTCGATATTTCAACAAATAAGAATATTTTCTAAGAATGGGCTTGGTTCAGATTTTAATGAATGAGTTCCTTTTTCTTTCAACTAAATTCTAACATCGTGTGGTCTTCTAAATCTATAAATGTCAATCATTTAAAAGAATCTCCAGAATTCAAAGATAAGGAGCATGAAATATTTCTTATTCCCCACCTCCTACTCTCTCTCCAAACTTCCTAACAAATAAGATTTCGGTAGGTGCATACAATTTTATCGCATTGTTATTGCCCTACAACGAATGACAGTTTCAATTTTTGATTTAAAAAAAGAAGGAAAACACCCGTCTTGAAGTAAATATTTCTCTCGACACCCTGAAGAGAGCCTTAGGAAACCCTTGTCCTCTAGGCTGCATTTGCGACTCTTTTAAGTAGAAAATATATCATACGTTGTAAAATATTAGTATAAACAGTAACTAGAAACAAATAAATGTGAAAGACTTACAATCTCACAAATATACTTGACCTATGCCTAGACATTGACGAGTGTCTCAACAAAATGATGCAGTCGTGTCATTAATGCCAATTAGCATATAGTTCGAAATTCTCTGTTTTTCAGAACATGTTTCGGAATAACATTTGACAGTTAAATTTTTGTGAATTGTTCTCCAATACGAAGTCCTTTCAAGGCACAGGCGTTGGGACCAGGCTCAATCGACCCACGCCTTAGATCATCCCTGTCTACTATAACCATCTTCTAAAAAATAAGTTCAGTGAAGCATTATTAAGAATAACAAAATAAATACTATATTTAAAAAAAAAAATCTATCAAAACAAATAGTTCTAAATTAGGAGATCTACTTCAATATGACACCAATTCTATCACTTTTTTTTTTTTTTATTTTGCTTAGCTAACTCGCAAATAATATTTTGTTGTTTTGAAAAACAGACATATATTCGATAAACATTTTTTCACTAATTTCTTATTAAAAACCTGTTTTTAAGTACTTGTGTGATAGAGCCTATCTTTTCTTTATTTTTAGATTAATACGATTTTTACTATTATTAAGTTAATCACACCATAATCAGGTACTAAAAATTTCAGGTCTTCACCAGGTTAATATTTATTAAAAAAATATTTTTTAGGACATATACCAGTGCTTCTCAAGTTTTCAATATTTGCAACCCAATATTCAATCATAATTTTTATCGCCCCCTCCATACAATAACAGTGTATTGAATTTAATAATACTATACTTTGGTGCTATAAGTACAATATGACTTTAACCTTTTAAGAGCCACCTGTGTACATAATCGCTCAGCCAAATCATTAACTGCTCCGGACGTACATATATGTCTTTCCGAAGTATGATCTTATATGTGCACTGCTATTCATGAAATTATTCCGATGGCTTAGGAATGCAATAAAAAGATATTGACAGTATTTGCGAAAAATTTACTTATATCAATGGATTTTTTTGCTTATTTATTCCTTTTCTCCCCCCTCCCTCCCTAATACATCACATAAGCACGTCTGCGTTGAAAATGGTGGCATTGAAGAGTGAATTGTGTAAATTTAATCAGCAGTTACGGGATTAATAATAAACAGTACAAATTATGAAGTGTTATGTTTTGTGTAGAATTTTATATATGACAAGCCCATGGGATCACAGGTAATTATTAAAATGGTTCTTAACTTAGTTTTGCAAATAAATTATAAAATACCTCATGCAGTACTGATACATATAAAAGTGTATTATATCAGTTTAAATGTGTATTTTACTTTTTATTATGTCAGAATGTTTTTGTTTGTTTACTTTCAGTAAATTAATAATTTTTAAAATAATTTTTTGTTTTCGACTTTTCTATACGTTTGCGCCCCCCTCGTGTAGAGTTATTGCGCCCTCCTTGGTGCGCGCACCCCACAGTTTTTCAGAAACACTGAGGTATACATATGAAACTATTTATGACATGATTCTGAAATATTATCTGAATTATAAGGGAAATGTGTTGAATAATAATAACAAACCTTAGGAATGGAAAAAAAATGCTTCAAAGATTTTTCCATTTACCTTAAAAACAGCGGAACAATTTCATATAATATTTTTTTTTTAATTTAGCTGATCGAAGGGTTTATAGTGATTTAAATACTCTCAAAAATATTCGTTTAAATATTTAGAGATTTTATTTTTAAACGAAACTGATCACATGACAATGAAAAAGATCAGTATCGTAAATACACGACGGAACTAAATGAATATATCACCAATCTTTCATGATTAATATGCAGATATTCAAAAATGAGCCTAATTTAAAAGCTATCGAAGACATTGATTAATATTACGCAATTATGAAACCATTATTATTTCAAGAAAACGCGCCAAATAAATTTTTTTTCTAAAAATAATTTTTTTAATCTTATAAAGCACTTTCAAATCAGGATCATCACTCACAATGTTAATGTACAAACAAATACCAAATCGAAATTCGTTTTAATAAATCACAGGGAAAATCAATATGCTTATTGTCCTGTTTTTCTTTTCAAAATGATTTTTAATTTCTTAAGCAAACATGTTTCTCTTTTTTATCAAAATTCAGTCTACTAATATTTAAAAACATTCATAATAATTTTTTTTATAGTGTTAGATCCTAATGCAAATAATTGTTCATTTTATTAATTGTGAACATGTTATTACTGCAAGCCATGAAGCATTGCATAGTAAACTTTCAATTACAAAAACCTACCCTATTGTTTTGTAAAAAACAAATATAACTTTATTCAATATTATTTTATGTTTTGTAAATAAAATGTAGCAAGCGATTTCTGCATTTAAAAAATATATAGTTGGAATTATTAGTGTCACGTATTGCGGAAAATGATGGATAATTAAGACTAAGAGACTTAAATTAAATCATTTATTTTGCATCTACATTTAGTACTCACATTATTTACATATATATAAAAGTTATTATAACTATTATTGAGTGAATGTTGAGGACTTCGAGTATTTGGATAGAAGAATTAGTAGGGATGCATCTTTTCTTTTGGGATGGTTTTGTCCAGTCTCCTCGTTTGTCCTGTTGAGGTGGGGCAATACATTTTACTTCTCTCGAATTCCAATCAAAGTTAGTCTGTCACCTGCAGAGCAGAAGTTTTTTTTTTTTTTGTTTATGACTATTGCCTGTCAGTGTGATGTCAGATGAAAAGATTCTGCATTATTTTATAAGAACACGTGTTGATGTGGAAGAAGTAAACCAATCTGCAGAAAGAAGTTGCTCTTCCTAAGGCTGCGAGGAAGAAACTATACTTGTCATAATACTATATTTGCCATTAGGTGTATTGAAAAGCTAAAATCTTATTTTTTGACAAATTGAATTTCTTACATTTTTAAATTGTATAGAGTTTAACCTTTCTAAAAATACCTTACTTTAACCTCTAAAATAATTAGAAATCCTTAAAACCTATTTTTAATTATTAGTTGAAACTCTGCCACGCCCATTTGAATGGCGCGCGAAAAATGTAAACAAAGTACTACGTTTTTGCTTAAAAGTTGTGAACGTCTGATATAAACCAAAACACGTAGATTTTATTGCAAATTGAGCCTTTTATTTTTTTATTTCCCAGCTGATTAATAGTCTCACTGTATACATTAAAATCAATTTATCTCAGAATGTAAATTTTGATGTTCGATTTTACTTTTCTGAAAAAATACTGTTCACAGGTTATGTAAATTTTTTATGATATATTTAAAATGATGTCTAATATATACTGAAATGAGTGTTTTGTATGAAACTCAAAAATATATTTTATACAAATTTTTTATGTGAAAAATGGGTCAAATTTCACAATGTTTTATAAAATAGCATTGTCAATATATATATAGAGATAGGTTACCAACTCCCTTTAAAAACTACTCTATACTTACCTTAAATATCTTATTACATCACGTCTATATAAACTTTAAAATATATCTTTCTAACACATGCATCTAGAAACAAAAGGGGTCTCAATAGGATTCCAAGACACGTTATTTAATAAATATTAAAGATAAATAATTATTAAATAAAGAAGGATATATATATATATATACATACACACATATATATATATATATATATGGTAAGTTATAGAGTGGAGTATATTTTATTAACTTTTTTAAATTCCATGATTTGATAGTACATGTAAGATTTTATATTGATGAGGCATTATTGATGTGAAAGATAACTCATTCCTTATTTTATTTACACACTTAATTAGACAACAACAGTCACACAAACACGAATAAAAATCTAGATGACACTCAGCAAATAATACATCAAATAAAAGTAATGGCAGACAAATCTTCAATGAAACGCAGGTTTATATTAAAGCTCCAAAAAACTCGCATGACTTCCGTGGAAGGCTGTTGTTACTAAAGGTCAGTTATCGTGCAATTTGGCTTGGAAAATCACTACTTTAAATTAGCTAAATAGATAATTTTTAAAGTGTTAAAAGTTGCGTTTAACTACCTTTAGGAGTATAACTAGCATGTACTTATTTACGTGAAGTTCTAGAGAATAAAGACCATTGCGAATTCAAAAAATCCTCAATTGAAAATTAACGTGAATTGCAGGTCAACCTGTTTTTGTGTGGTAGATAGGGACCACATAAAAATAAACACACAAAAAAATATTTCAAAACTTCATGAATTCTTACATATACCAAACTAAAACGTGGAATTATTACAGAAAATTCTTTTTATGCGGTGGATTAGGACCGCATAAAAAAAATCCCATTTATAAAATATGCTAATTAGTCACGAAATTTATGTAAGAGTACTTCCATAACAAAAAAAAATAATTAAATATTACACTAGGAAACATTTTCACGACATTGTATATACGGAGAAGTTTTTACACACACACACACAAAATGCACATATATAATTCTCTGCTACTCATCGTAATATAAAGCCCTCATCTCTCCTTCATGAATAAGTTCAAAATCGCTTTCGTCCCTTGAAGGTACAATTTCTAATTGATTTATTTTTTGGCACCATAAAGTAAGAGATAAGTTTTGTCACGAAGGTCGGGTAGTCAGTTGCTTGTAAATGTCACCTTAACCAGATATACATGATTGAAGCTCTTTTTGGAATTTTATGCTCCTTTCTTATTTGGTGTCTATTTTAAGAAAATGCTTTTGTAGTTTGTTGGAAAGCTGGAACCCTGCATATTTTAGCTCTTTTAAAGAATCCGGTGCTTTTTGTCCATCCTCATAATCTGTCAAATTATTGATAATGTCACTGTCATTGAAAGTTTCGTGTTTAATCAAGCGCGGGCTGTTGGAGAGTTAAGAGAAAGCAATTGAACGCGCATTGTCGGGGGACTGTTTATAATAAAGTGTCTTATGTACATTTCAACAGGTGTAACGTACACCCCCGCATCATGGGACGGTGGAAGGCCTGACTAACTCTGAATACGTATTTACCCAATTTATAAAATACTAAAGGCAAAACCTGACTTTCTAGGGGGGGGGGGCAACATTCTCCGTTACGCCCCTGGTAAATAGATAGAAAACATCACAGTACTGCCAAAGTGATTGAAATTCATATACCACATAAAAAAAACTCGCACAAAAAATATCGCTAAAAAACAAAATCGCAAAAAACGGACTGCACAAAAACATGTTCTACTGTATTACATATATCGAATTGCAGTTTGAATTGAATTTAAAGAAATGAATTATTTCACGAAAAAAATAGACGGTGTATTTATTATTTCCACCTTAAAATGTATTAATAAAAATATAATTATGAGTTTTTTGAATTAAAAATTTAGTTTATGCTATAATCTATATATATAAATAAAATTGAAGTGTATGTTTGCAATTTGAAATAAACAGATTTTTACCAAATGTTTTTAAAAGTGTACACGGTACTTATATGAAAAAATCAATTTTAAAATTTTTGTCTGTCTGTCGATCTGTCTGTCTGTTTGCTCCGGTTAATCTCTGAAACGACTGGACCAATTTTAAAGAAAGTTTCACTGGCAGATAGCTAATGTTACAAGGAGTAACGTAGGCTACTTTTATTTTAGAAAAAAAAAATTAGGGCTCCGAGTAAAAAAAATTAAAACCAATGAAATAGTTAACAATATACGATTCAAATAGGGATTATTTATTTCAATAGGGATTATTTTATTTCGCGAGCCTTCTGCCTCAACGATTTCTAGCAGTTATATCAAACGTTTTTGTTTGATTAGGTTGCTGCCACTCGTGACATTTCCCGTTCATGTACTTTGATCCTAAAGATTTTACAGTCATTAACTGCATTGTCAAAGGTCATGCGACCATTTCACCCCCTTTCTTGCAGCTTTGTTTGTGTTCGCGTTTCAGCCTACTGCTACTCATTCCTCACCCCCATCGACAGTGTCAAAGGTCATTCGTCCCTTTCACCTCTGCCAAAAAAAAAAAAAAAAACGAATAAAAAAATAAAACAAAAAAGAAACGTAGATTCACAAAGTAGAAGAATGACATTATACTTATAGAATAGAAATTTCTTTAAGTAGAATACATAATTATTAAGTTTTTGTAAACTCTGCGAATTGAATAAACAATTTTGTTAAATTCCACGTGGACGAAGTCGCGGGTAGCAAGCTATTTAACATAAAATAAATGCATCAGAAAATATAATATTAACACGTAATACACATCCAGATACAAATTATTTATACTTCTTTAAAAGCGTTTATAACACAGAATTGGTAACAATGTGTTATTTTGCTGAGCAGGTAGGTGCTTTCAAAAATCGACCCACAAGAAAGTTAGGGGGCATCATAAATAATAATAATAATAATAATAAAATCAGTTATTATAACTAAAGACTTAAAATTTAGCAAACATGGGTTTTTTGTTCAGCTGAGTTATGCAAAAGCTTTTTTTTTTTGTTTAATTTACAAATCACGTAAAATTAACTCATTAAAACCTATCCTTCAGTCTGTATTATTTAATTTTTAAATTCACCCGTGCGAAGAACGGGTGTACCAGCTACTTTATTTATAATTTTACTACTATTAAAATATAAGAAAATTATTGTATCCCCATTCTCTACAATATATTTCTATATTTAGTTAGTAAACCCAAATGGAACAAAGTAATATTATGAGTAATATATATATAATTATCTCCAAACAGAGAGCATAGAATAAAAGGAAAATAATTGAACTGAATATTTTATCAAGAATAAAAATAGAAATATATCTATTCAAATAATATGTTATTCGAATCTCTGTATTTTAGGCAAATAAATCCTTAAATTAAATCACCGCGGTACATAAATGTGAAGAAAGAAGTAGCCAATTCTTTCGATTCAGTAATGCATGTTTTGCCTAGCAAATCGTTTCCTCTATTTTTCTTTATTCTACCTGCGGAAAGACAGAAGCAGGAAAAGCAAAAATATATTTTTTTACTTACTAAAGCAAAATGAAGCCAACGTTCCTCTTTAGACCCAAGAGTCGTAATTCTTGCACTTGATCCTGCTTGCTTTTTTGTATACCGTTGGGGTTTTTCCTCCCCGAACCACTTTTCAGTCTAATGGGAATCTTCCAAATAGTTATTTTATTTTATTTCCGAAGCATTTTTCTCTTCCTCCTTTAAAAAAAATAACCTAAACATAAGTTAGACCTCTGTATCTAATACCACAAACTCGACTATTTGTTGTGCGTCTTTTTTCTAGAATCTCTTTTCTTGTTTTTACCTCGATATTTTCGCTTTTTCCTCTAAATTCTTCCATTTAAAATGATTTTCCGACGGATTTAAATTTGTGATCTATGAAATCCACTTAAAATACATTATTATTTCTAATAGAAACGTCTTGTGAAGGCAGATATGGAAATTGGGAATTCGTTGCCCTCACATTATATCTATCGGGAAATGACTGCCCAAGTTAAATAGTTTTTGATACTTTAAAGTAACATTATAAATATTATTTTAACGTTATAAAAATTTGTATTTTATTTTATTATAAATAATTGCTTAGACTCTTTTATCTTTGAGATAATGTACTTAATTCTTGAAAGATTGGCCTCCTAATTTTTATTTTTTATTTTTATATGCAGTTTTAACGTTATGCATACTTTAACTATCATATTACTTAAGGTAATAGTTAACAAGTAATATAAAAAAAAGGAAATTCCTTCTTAGGTCTACAAAAATCTTTATTTTAGTTACTTTTTATTAAATAGTTACACAATTAATATAAAAATGTATACATATGATAGAATCACAATATTAAGTGACAATTTTTTATTAATAATTATTAAAGTATCGTATTGTCATCCAAAACAATCGTGTATACAACATTTAAGTTCAACTGAATGCTTTAAAGCGAGAGAAAAAAAATCTTTCAAATATTTGACTCTAGTCGCTAAAAGTGAAGTTAACGTGATTGTATCTGTAATTCTTTAATTAAGTAGTTTCAGTCAATTACTTTTAATTAATTATAATTAAATTGTGTTGTCACCCAAAACAATCACCTATAGAAAATTTCAACTCAAATGAGTGTCCTAAAATGTGAGAAAGAAACCTTTTAAGGTTTTGATACAAATCGCCAAAAGGGTAGCTAAGTCTCCAAAAATGATGCCTACGTGGCTGTATCCGTAATTCTTTGAATAATTAGTTTTAATCAATTGGTTTTTATTAATTATTATTAAATTACTGTATTGTCATCCAAATTAATATTATATATAAAACTTCAGCTCAATTGAAAGCTTTAAAATGTATTTTATTAAAGATTGAAAATTTGAACAAGATATATGGAGAGAGTGAACTAACAGTAAGAATTGAAAAACAGTTGAGTAATAAATCATTTATTAAGTCAAATATGTGATATATAATCCTAATTTTGATATTTTTATGGAAGTATTATAAAAAATGCAAGACTATATTAAATTGATTTTGAAGTTAATTTGAATAATTAGTGTTTTCAGCTGTTATAAAATAATGAATGATGTTATATAATAAAAAATGAATGATGTGTTTAAATGTTACAAATCATTTTTCTTTTAATATTAACACATTTGATTTACATTTGTTTTTATTATTGCATTCCAAAACTATCTTTTCATACATTTATCCGATTATTTTCTTTATTTTCTTTTTGCTATAAAAGTGAGATATCTAAAAATAATTTAACGATTTTATTATTTATAATAGATTATTGATTCCGGGAGATTCTTACATTTATAATATTTTTTTTCAAAAGATATACTATCATTACACTAAAAGTAACAAGGGAGCCTTAGAAGTTATCAAAATAAGAATTTAGATAATCATGAAATAAATCATTTCCTGTGAAATTAATGCATTGTGTAGATTTAAATTTATGATTATTTATAAGCTGTGTATTTCGCACCTCATAAATGAAAATTTTCCACAGGAACGTTTAATAATTATTTGATAAAAATATACTATCCTTCATATAAAGAGATTTTTTTAACTAAAAATCAAGTATAAAAGTATATATATATATATGCACATATCTCATTCATCTTAACATAAACTTGAATTAGTTTATTTTCATATAAGCATTTTCTAAAATATTTTCTTTGGTAATTTTGTAAAGGTACTTTTTTTGATTTTTATAGAATTCATGCAAATAATAAAAACCTTGGACGATATTAAATCGTATTAAAATTTTTTCTGATGTGTATGATTATCCAAATTGTTCATTGATTAAAAAATTAAATTCAGCCAGAAAAAAAAACTATTAATTTTTACCATTTTTGAAGAAGTTAAACGAAAAATACATAAAATCTCCTCTGTTTATATTATTTATAGAAAATACATTCTAAAGCAACGTTTCTCAGACTGAGAGGTGGGCCCCTTAGGGGGGCGTGAACATGTAGAAAATAAAACATTACTTCAAAATATTATTAATTTACTGAAAAGAAGCAAAACAAAATACATTCTGATATAATAAAAAAATAAATAAAAAATACGCATTTACACTGATATAATATTTCTATAAATGTATAATGCTAGTAATGCACAATGTATTTCATAATTAGTTTAACAATACCAAGATAAGAACAAGTTTAACAATTACCAGTGCCCCTCCATGGGCTTGTCATATATAATATGTATAAAAATTTAATAATTATCTTGGTGATTTATACGGTTTATAATTAAATTCGTATTGTAGATTTACATCAATGTACATTATTATTATTGAATTCTATACATTGCTATTGTTTGGTTGGAAGGGAGGGGGGCGGCGTGAAGAAAATTAAGACTGAAATTTGGGTCGCAACAATTGCAAGTTTGAGAAGCACTGTTCTAAAGAAAGGATGTGTTATAAATTTGTTATTTCTACATTCCCTAGACGCGTGAACGTAATTCAATTAATAAATATTCTTATACAGACTTTTGTTTGTGATCTATAATTTGTTTTTCAGCTTTCCAAGTCCAGTCCAAACACAGTGTATCTAAGAAATCTAACACTAACGAGCGAAGGACAGTATACGTGTCAAGTGTCTGCAGACGAGCCTTACTTTGGATGCGTTCAAGTGCACAGAGATGTTGTTGTTTATAGTAAGTTTGATTTAAGTTATTCATTTACGTAAAATCGATGAGTACGAAACTATCGTTAAAAATGCCAAAAACTACAAATAGCACCTATGCCTCTAGTGTACGTGCTTTCCAATATTTTTTTCAACACATTTAAAATTTTTTTTAGAGCAGGGCACACGTCCAAATGTACAGCGGTCATAGGCTGACCACAGTCACACAAGAGTACATTCGGGTGAGTCGGCGATACCAATTTGTAGAAATGGGACTTCGAACAGGCATGCCCTGTCAAAAGTTTACATGTGCTACAACAGCTTTTCTAGGAACATCAGGAACTCAGGACGGGTTCTCGTTCAAGATTGCCCAGTTCTTGTTTTTCGGTATCTCCACAGATTCTATTTTAAAATAATACTAGACTAGATCAAACTAGTAAAAAGCTTTAAGGAGTTAAAGGTTGAAATTCTTGTGAGTGTTTTGATCACAAAGCTTTTTTCTTCGCAAGAATGGCAGCATGCTCATTCCGAGCAATGTCACAATAAGCCAATATCCACTTACAATAAATTTTAAGATAAAATTTTTTTCACACACACACAGAACGATCTTTATTTTAAAATTCGTCGCGAATAACTGACATAATTTTGAGAAAAAGCTTACAATGCTGCATTAGAGTCGGAAACAATTACGGCCCTTTTGAACTCAGAACTTCTTAGTGATAAGTGAAACTATTGTATACCATTACCGTGTGTAATCTGAGTAAACATGTTTTCGTACGAGTTGTACAAAAAATATAAAACTTTTAATAGGAAGAGTATATTGTAAACGTACAGAAATGTTTGCCTTTTGGAGATTGATATATTTCCCCCTACAATCGTACATTTTAAATACAGCATGCCTAATTCGTATGTTAATTAAAACTACACAGTACCTCTTTTCAAAAAATTTTTTGGAAGACAGTAACAGTAAAAATAGTTTGTGTTTTATATTTACATTATATTTTTTATAAAGGTTATTCTGAAAGTTAAAAATCAATTTGATCAGCCATTGTCTTACAATTTAAAAAAAAATTGAGAACTTTTGAAGTATTTTCAATTTTTCATAAAATGCTCACTTTTTAAAATTTTTTAGTTATTTTAAATTGTTTATGTTCCTTAGATTTATGTGACCAAACGTTAGTATGAATTTGAAAATATATTCCCATGTTCATTTTTCATAATTGTTTTTCTACAAAAACCTGGGAAAATAGCGAACATTTTTAAAATAGTAACTGCAGCATTTTTTTTTTCAAAAAAAAAAAAAATAACTAGGTATCTCAGCTCTAAATTCATACTAACTTTTATAGAGCATACGTTTGGAAGTATAAACAAAAAAAATTACGCTCTATGATAAACGCAAAAAAAAAAAAAAAGTCTTAAGGTTAAGAAAACACTTATACCTTCAAAATTGAAAGCCTGAGAAAACGCGTTTAAAGTTTGTAAAGGAATAAAACAAAAACTTATAATGCCCCTAAAGCTCTAATTTTTTAATATGTTATTTTCTAAAGTATGTTCTACACATTAAAAAATCACATTTATGACTGAAAATATTTTTTTTTTAAATTCAAAATATATTTTTTCATAATACGGATAGTATTTGTTACGATAACCAATAATTCAGCTTAATCTTAACAAAATATTTTCGCAAAAGTTTTGAAATACAAAACATTTATATACAAAATAATAGTGATCCAAACTTAATCAAAAATAGCCAGATTTGATCATATAATTTATTTTACTTGTTTTAAATTGGTTAGCTTAGGAAGTTTTAGCTCTTGTTATACGACTTTAAAATACTAAAATACAGTTCTAGAATATATTTAGAATGAAGTAGTTTGGTAAATCAAGGAAATATTCAGTTTTATCTGCAACAGGAATCAAAAGTTCACACACAATCTTTATTCTGTGTGTTCGACCATCTCGCTAATCACCAACGGGTTGAAACAGAAACACACACAATAGAGCACCACAAGCAATCCACTTAACTTAGACTGAAGCTAGATCATTAACGACTGTGAGAGACCCCCCAATTAACACCACCTAGCAGCACAACTCATAACTACAAAGCACACGCATGCAACAGTTTGATTTCGATTAATTTTGGTTCCTCGTAGTATGTATTTCTCAAAAAGTTAGCACACAATGTACAAACACAGAAACTATTTCAATGCAGTTGCTGTATCGTACATTTACAAAATTAATAATATAAAGGAACAACAAGTATTTATAAAAACTTATTTATAGGAGCTCAAAACCGTAAGAAGAAAAAATCGTTAAAATTTAAAAATAAAGAACCAGAACTCTCCTTGGTTAGAGAGAAACTTATTGTTAAATTGATTGAAATGCTTTTGAGATAGAAATTGGTATTCAGTATGAAATAAAATTTTGAAAATGTCATAGAAAATTCTGTCATTTTAGTTTTGATATTCAGCTACGTTATATAATACATTGTTGTATTCATAGACGAATAAGAACAACGTTGAAATGGATGCAGAAAAAAAATCTTCAGTTCTTAATAACTTAATAAGTTAATTGTGAAGTAATATTTTGTTGTGACTTGAATACTTTTACGATATTTGTTTTGCTTGGTTTCAATTTTGAAGATCATTTCACTGTTGACGATTTTATATCATCTAGTCTCATGTAACTAGTTTTTAAGGTATGTGACTACTTTCAAAACATTTTTTTTAAATATATAAATTTTCAACTAAATAAACACTTTTTTATTTGAAATGGGACATAAAACTAGGAATTCAAATACAATTTCCACAAATACAATTTAAAAATAATTTTCGATATATTGGGAAGTTTGAGTGAAATTTTAGTGACAAATTGCAGGTACGGTAAACCTTTCAATGAAAATTATAATTAACACATTCGAGAATATTTATACAGTAAATTAATAACATCAGTATATGTGCTAAGAGCTATAAGATTTGTAATACTTTTGAAGGATTTTGAAATATATCAATTTTTATGCAAGAACTCAATGTCTTACAATAAAAAACTATTTTTATTTTATATCAAAAAGTGCAATAAAAAACATAAATATATATACAGTGATTAGAATATAGTCTATAATACAGATAGATCGAAATAAAAGAAAATTCTGAAAGTTTTATTTCAATATCTTAAAAAGAAATCCTGCAATGAACTTTAACGTGAAGCAAAAAATTGTAAAACATTGTTTCTCAGAAAATGCATTTAAATATTTTAATACAATATTAAAAAACTGTCTACCGATTGTGCATTTTTTAAACTCAGCATATTTATAGTTAAAGCTCTCTTTAGCTTCATGTTTAACTAATTCCGATTTTTTTTAACCTTTTGCTGTTTTATGGAGAATTTTATAGACTATAACAATTGTCGTTTTTAGTGAAATTTTGATGAGAAATTGCAATTACAATCTTTTACACAAAATTCTTATAAATGTATTCAAATAATATTTATTCAGCGCATAAATAACATATTTATATGTATTAAGAATTAAAAGATTCGTAAGACTTTTGAAAGTTTCTTAAATATCCTAAATTTTATGCATGCTTGTGGTATCATCTCATCACCATCCACGCGACCTATGTTTGAGGGAATGATGGATTGACCACTAAACTCTGCCATAATAAAATTAGTTTAATATAATCTTAATTTACATTCAATAAAACAACACTAGTCTTGGAGGCATATGATCAGGAGTGATGCGACAAAAACAGTAATTCTGACAAATAGCGCAATAAACCACTGAATCTATATTTATATATTATTTCCTAATTTATTAGAATTCGCTCTAGTCTTAAGGCTTAATTAAACAGTCTTACCGCTATTATCTCGACAAACAGCTACGGTCCTTAGATCTTCACTATATTCTTCAATTCAACTTGATCTGGCCAAGGGAATACTCTTCTGGTCTCGGACCCACTTATTAATAAACTTCATGGGCCCTATTAGACAGACTCATAGAACTCTTATAATACACTTGGACTCTTCTCCTAGAGCTTTATCTCTCGCATTACCTCACTTCACTTAGCTCTCATCGCGAATACTAACGATCCAATATATACAAATCTGCATAACCCCACTCTCTTCTTGAGTTGGTTGGAAAGAATTGCCATTTTGGCCCCAAAGACATCCCAAGAGGACTATTAGAAGAAATACCGATAAAGCCCTCTCACAAATTAATGATTTTTTAATTAAAAACAATAAAATACATAAAAATATATACATAGATTAGATTTTGATTCATAACACATATAGAACTAAATAAAACATGTTCTGAAAATTTTAATTCAGTATCTTAAGAAATATTTTGCGTAGAGATCCACTGCTGGGTTTTGTAAACTTCTTTTCCGGTTTACTAATTATGCTATAACTTTGCTTCTAAATATCGTAGAAACAAAAATAGAGAGTGGTTTTAGAATCTTAAATGTATAGATTATAAAATAAAAACATAAAATAACTTTCGAAAATTTTCACCAAAACGGCGAATTTTGTGTAGTCACATACCTTACAAATATGAGGGAATCATTAGCTTCAACTTTTGATGCACATGATTGCGGACTACTACTTCGAGTTTGAAATACGCCTACACTAAAAAAAAAAGTACATACAAATTTGTGAGTTGATCATTGTTCTTTAGCCGCAAGCTTATAATGGATATGAAAAAAATTAAATTCAGATTTCCGCCCAGTTATTTAAAATAACATAAATCTCATCCTTTTAGCATATTTTACTGTAAAAACATATATAAAATCATGATTTATTTTTATATAATATACATGTTAACCATCTAAACAATTATTAAATTCTACTTAATTTACCTTCTTAAGTTTCTACTTGTCATAGACATTTGTTTTATCAAAACAAGTCTCGATTAGAATTACAATTTATTAGAAATACATTGAGACTTGCTTTCATAAGGGTTTAAAATATAAGTATGTAATATCAAATAAAACCAATAAAAATATTATTTTTTATATACTATTCTTTCTGTCAGCTAATAGTAAAATATCAATCACAACCTGAATATATTAGCTACTAAGGGATTAAAACTTAGTGCTTTGCCATTTTCCCGCTGCCTCCTTTTACCAATACTGAACTCGATTTTCAAAAATCTGTTGTAATAGTGATAACAGCTTTACTTTAATTTGATACGGATCATCAGAGAAAATTGCTTTTTAATTGTATTTAAGGTGACTGCCTACCTACGGACCCAATATTTTTATTAAAAAAAAATTAAACAAATTGAGTGTTTTTAGAAAGAAAAAAAAATATGTAAATGCATAAAATTTTTTAAATAAATATTGTATTTTTAGAAAAATTGGTTGTTTTCAAAGAAATTCTACCAAATTTTTACTAAAACGGGTAACACTGCATAAAAATCTCTAATATAATTATCATAATTTTCTTAATACGCAACATACATATTACGGTGCTCTTCAAAATGAACCTAAATCTAAGAGAAATATTAAAATACAAAAAAAAATTACAGATAATTATACATAATAATATGAAAATTTTGATATTTTTAAAGTTTTTTTCTGCATAAAAACTACTCTAAATGAAAAATTATTTAACCTACAAGAAAACCTATGGCCCACTTTATGAAAAATAGTATAATAAATATTCCCACAAAATTTTAAAACGTTATCTGTTTTGTGGATCTTAAGATATCATGCATCTGGTAAAGAGTTTCTTTCGAAAACATTAAATGAGTTTTTTCTCAAAATTAAGTTTTACCTTACTGCCCTTTTGTATAGAGGGATGTTTTTTAAAATCACTATAACTTTTTTCCGTTTCACGTAAAGGAAAAAGAAAAACTGTTTTGGAAAGAAAAATGTTCAAACTATAAGAATTTGAAATAAAAAAAGGCCTTATGTGGAGGAAAAACGACATTTTCAAGGTAGGCAGTCACCTTAAGCTAATATCTAAATAAATTTTTAATAAGCACTGGATGGGAGAGAAATAAAACTTGAATATTAATAAAAAATAATAAAAATTTACTGAAGATTTATACATCAGCCTCGAAGGCTCCATATTTAGAATAAGTCCGCGAACAGCAGTCACGTGCATCTACACCGTTGCGTAGATCAGGGTTCGAGGATTTTATGCAATTAATCCCAAAAAACAAGACAGTTGTTCAGGCTCGATGGAAACTTATTGTCGAAAAACAATCCTTAGAAATGCAGGATACAACAGTAAAATTTTGAAAATAAATCCCAGAAGATCTTAACACCTTCTACAATTCTCAGACACAACTATCAGGATCTTAATAGCTCAATCTTAACAAAAATTTAATGTATTCGCAGGAAATTGTTTCATGGAAGCAACAGTTCAAGACTATACTAACTCCGCTTCAGGTAGTGACTCCTATTTATAATCCACATGAATTTTTTTTTAGAAAAATCCGCTTACGTCATAGATTGCGATACTAGTACATTTATCCAGTAATTTCCAGAAGCATCCATATGGTCGCCATCTCACCAATAGGGTCACCAAAAATGATGCTAACTTAGCATTTCGCCAAGTTTCCATTGTATTGCCATTGTAATGTAAGGAACGGCGTTGCCTGAGAATATTACAATTTTAGCATAAACAGTACAACGAAGAGTAATATTAATGCATTACACATTCCAATATGATATCTCTATAACGTATACACGAGTTAAGCCTCCATCACACAAAATTCATAACAATATGAATTGTAATCTAGCTCATAAATTCCAATAACGATTATAATCAAATTTATTTCTTACACTTATAACCGCAAAAAATTCTCCTTAAATTACAAATTCAATATCCACCACGTGATCTCTTCAGATTACTTTAAATAGAAAATCTAATCTACATGTATCGCGGTTCCTTCACAAGGCAAGGGTTTCAAATTAAACAAACAATCTATAAAATAGATTTCCCTAGGTGATAGATTAAAACGCATCGAGAACTCGCAATACTTTGACACACAAAACACATTTTTATTTATTTTTTTATTATTTTTTTACATTTTATTAATATTTAAATTTACTTCTCAAAATTTTATTTATAAAATCCGTTTCTTAAAAAAA